>CAUYRH010023840.1:0-154662 GCA_963574655.1 Perodicticus potto | reverse complement strand
TAAATGAGAAAATATCATGAATGTTATATTAATCAGGTTGATAAAAATATCTCCGATTGTATGGGAAGCCCGCACACTGTACTCCAAGACTGAATTATTGTACACAGTTATGACTCAATAAAAAATAATTAAAAAAAAAATATTTCCTCCAGGTGGGGAAAGGCCCGACAGTGGGGAGGAATGACTTGTTGGAAGGAACTAGACTTGAGAGGTTAGCAAAACTTCTTGTACTAATTTTTTTCTGACTTTGATGAAGGGTTCTGAGAAAGAATGAAAAACTGGGCAAAAGTGAGTAGGAAAAGTCAAGGGAAATCTTTCAAAATGAAGGAGACAAAGTAAACAAGAGGGAGTGTTAGAGATCCCCACCACGGCAGCCAGCACGTTGCATGTTTTGCTAATCAGAATCTCAGCTTAAGTTCACATAAGCAAAAAGGAAATTTATTAGTTCACATTTCTGAAAAGTCCAGGGGAAGATAAGACTGCAGGCCTGGCTGCAGCCTTAGGCTCAAACAGGCATTCACAAGACCTCTCTCTCCGCCCCGGGTGCTGCGTCCTGCTCCGGTCTCTCTGCTTTCCTCTCGGAGAGCAGGGTACCTGCTAACCCTGGGAGGCCTGTGTGTTCTTCCCAGGAACCTCAGTCAAAAAAGGAGGAATCTCTTTCACTAGCAGTTCCACAGAGTCCCACTGTGGGTCTCCTAGTCCCCGAGTGTGTTATGCTAACCCCCTAATCCCACCTGCCTGAAGGAGAAAATGTGCATGTTTGCTGAGTAGGGAAAACCTTGCAGGAGAGAGAGAGGGAGAGAATGAATGAAGCTGGAAGGGCCCTGGGAAGACGATTGACAGGAGGTTGCCGTGAAGAAGGAGCAACAGGGATAATCAAGCCTGCCCCTTGCTCTGGGTGTGCAGACACATGATGAAGCTGACGTGAGCTCGGCGAGTGCTTTCTAGACGGCATTTTCAATTCAGAACATCCCTTTTGTTCTAGGCTTTCGAATTGAGGAATGTGGTGGTTTGGGCCCATGGATCTTAACCATTTCTAGAATGCATATTTTGGAGAGTTCTGAGACTTAGCGGGAAGAGAGAGACAGGAGTTGGAATGAAGATTTTTCGAGTACCTACTATTTAGCAGACACTAGTGAATTTAAAAATCAATGATATGCTTTCTGCCTTCTGGCTGAGGTATGGGTAATATAACAACTACACTCTCTTGAAATTCTCATAGTGTCTGATGAAAGGGAAATATTTTCTTCCTCTAGGGCTAGGTTACTCAAGCTGTGCCCCCTGGAATACCAGGATTGATGAAGTGTTTCATAAGAAAAAAACCAAAAACAACAGTGTGTGTTTTGATGAATTTGGTAGAAGTTGCATCTTCTTGCTACTGGGGGAGGGAAGATTGGCATTTGCAATAATCATTGCCATACTGGGGGTCCAGGAAGTTGTCCATAAGAAAACCTCGTTCAACCAGGTATTACAACCAGCTTGTATGACCCTAGAGGATTCTTCCCATGGCACTGGCATAGCGTTGAATATGGTTCATTAAGTGGACCCTACAGAATCAGTCACGCTTTCACTGATTCTCACACGTAGAGCCACCTGGAAAGGCTTTCATGCCCCAAGTAGCTTTAGACGTTGGAAGAGACCCCTGCGTTCACTGTTGAGTCTCTGAGTCATGTTTCCCCACCCCTACCAGGCATCTCCCCATGCTCTGCTTCCAGTAAGAGTTCTAATGCAGGGAGCACCAGCTTCTCCTGGCTCTGCCTGTTTGGGCTTCCTCCTCAGTAAACGGCTCCTCTAAGGCTGATCTTTGGGGTCTGAGAAGACCGACTGGGATTTGCTTTACCAGTGTCATCTTCTGCTGGGTGGTACCCAAGATGATTTTCGAGGTACATGGACCCATGACTGCACACACAAAGAAATTTCTTCCTGTCTTTTTGACCAGAATAACAAGAATGTCTCAGTTTAGGGTTGATATGTCTTTAACATTTGTATTACATGTGGATTTTTTTTTTTTAAAAAAACAAAGAATGTATTATTTTGGAGAGTTCTGAGACTTAGCAGGAAGAGAGAGTCATGGACTGGAAAGGACATTTGTTTGAGTACCTACTATTTAGCAGACACTAATGATTTAAAAATCACTTAAAAGCCTTCAGTAGGCTACTGTAGCTAAGTAAACTGTGAGATGATTTTGTTTTCACTGTGCGTGTTTGTCTGAATACTCTCTGTTATATAGACCCTTTCTGCTTATGGCAGGTGATCTTGGTCTTTTCTTTAACAGTTATGTAGAATCCCCTTTTAAAATTAATAAAAGGGAAAATAGGTCAACTTAGAGGAGGAGTCTCAACCGTGCCACTAATGATATTTTGAGCCAGAAAATTCTTTGTTGTGAGGGGCTGTTCTGTGCACTCGAGGACATTTAGCAGCAATCTTGGCCCCTGCCCAGCAAAAGCCACCCCTCCAAAGCTGTGACAATAAAAAAAAAAAAAATCTGGATCCATTATCACGCGTCTCCTGCAGGGCATGATTGCCCCAAGTAGTGTGAACCACCAGTTTAAAACACAAGGAAGAGAATTGAAGACAGTTCAATAGCGGACAGTTGAAGGTGGCTCTGAGCGTCGGGTTTGAGTCCTGTGTTAGGTTTCGTGGGCTGAGCTGCCACTGACTGACATGAAAACTAGGTCCCTTGACCACCCCATCACCCTCTGCAGTTCACCCTCTGCATTATAACTCTTTCCAGACAGCTCTGTGTGTACAAAGCAGTGAAAATCTGTGTCTCTGTGGGCAGTTGGTAGAAAGATAAGCTTTGACCACCTTGTTTGTGGACTTGTCCACTTTTTGCAGGGGTAGCAAAAGCCTAGTAGGGAAGGGCGGCACCTGTGGCCTAGTGAGTAGGGTGCCGGCCCCATATACTGAGGGTTCTGGGTTCAAACCCGGCCTCAGCCAAACTGCAACAAAAAAATAGCCAGGTATTGAGGTGGGTGCCTGTAGTCCCAGCTACTCAGGAGGCTGAGGCAAGAGAATCGCCTAAGGCCAAAAGCTGGAGGTTGCTGTGACGTATAATGCCACTGCACTCTACCAAGGGTGACAAAATGAGACCCTATCTGTAAGGGAAAAAAAAAGAGGCACTGTGCATCCCAGCCCCACAACAAATGCCAGGTTACCAGAAGTCAAAAAAGGAATGCTGAGTCATAATTTCCTTCATTCAGGGATTAGCGTGCACTTTTGAGACTCTGAAGTGTAGTACAACACAGAGCTGGTGAATGAGCAAGGTTTAAAGATTCATTCAGCATTAGTATCGATAAGGATTGCTGGATACTTTCATTAATTGGATTCAGGTTACAAGCGTTTCTTTTAAAAGCTGCCGCGATCACTAATGGGATGACCTCTGCGTCCTTTCCTGTTCTGAAGCAGGTGAGATGACTCCTCTTAGGATGTTGTGTTTGCCACTTGCGCTGACACCAAATACTGATAAAACATGGTCCATGGCATTCAACCACACTCCCTTTCTTTAAAAAGAATTCTGTTTTCATTTTTAATAAAGGGCCCCCAGGCTTGAAAGGTACAGGGCTCTGTGTTGCTTCCCTGCCTGCTGGAAAGGCATGGGATTCAGTAGAAGCTGGTTTTCTTTCTTTTTTTTTTTGTAGAGACAAGAGTCTCACTTTATCGCCCTTGGTAGAGTGCTGTGGTGTCACACAGCTCACAGCAATCTTCAGTTCCTGGGCTTAGGCGATTCTCTTGCCTCAGCCTCCCAAGTAGCTGGGACTACAGGTGCCCACCACAACACCAGGTTTTTTTCTGTTTTGCAGTTTGGCCGAGGCCGGGTTTGAACCCACCACCTTTGGTGTATGTGGCCGGCACCCTACTCAATGAGCCACAGGCGCCACCCAGAAGCTGGTTTTCTTTATCCCACTCACGGCCTGCCTTCTTCCTAAAGTCCCCACAACCTCGCACCTTCCACACGGGAGACCCAGAGGCAAGCCTGGGTGTCCAGGCTGCTGCCCACTCTCCATTTGACTTGGGGATCACTTGTCCGTGACTCTTGCCGCTTCATGCTCCTCTTAGTACTCTCTAAGCTTAGTTTTCAGCATTTAGGATAGAAAAACATATGCCCTCAGCCCCCTTCACATTTCTCCCTCTCCCATCAAGACTCACTTTGGGTCGGAACAGAGTCTTGAAATAACCTTAATATGTTAGCAGAACAATAGCATATTTATTCATTGTTCCCAGCAAAGAAGCCACGGCTGTTAATATGTTAAATTAGACCCTATATTCTTCTGCTGAGAAATTTTCTCAAGGCCCAGGCCCTCCTGCAGTCTAGGGAGACATCCCCTTTCCCGAGGCCTCCCTAACCCTGGCTCCCTCCATGCCAGGGGCTCTGGCCAGACTTTGCATCTCCTCGGATCTGCTTGGATGTCTTTTTCCTTAATGTTCTTTCTCTTTCTATCCCAATCTTTCTTCAAGTCTTTGCTTAAACATTGTGCTCTGGGGCATCTTCCTCAGCTTCCCTGTTGAAAGTGAACTGTCCTCCTGTCCTGGGCCCCTCCCAGCTTAGCAGCCTCCTCCTCTCTGCTGGAATGCAGTTCTACAATGGCGGGGGTCTTGCCTGTCCTAGTCACTGGGGTATCCTTAGCCCCTGACACAAAAGAGGTGCTCAATAAAGGAAGGGTATATAAATGACTGAATGTTACTGCTAATAGGAACAACAGCAGAGTGTCTTGCAGGTCACAAGGTGCATCTGTGTTCGCTTTCTCATTGTCACCATAGCCCCAGGAGGTAGACGAGGAAGGTGTTATTATCCCATTTTAAAGATGAGCAGACTGAGGCCCAAAGATATCCAGGGATCTGTTCAAGTCAAACACCTAGAAAACAGTGAAGCTTGGACTCACTTTTTCTGTCCCCTGGGCTGTTTACCTTTGATATCTGACATCTCTGATTCAGGCTTCTGGAATTCGCAGGCAGCTACAAGTGAAACCAGTAGACTTGGGTTTGGAGATCTAGGTAAATGAGTACCAGGATGAAATCCCCCTTGCTCCTGAGACCCCATGTCTTGCCCACAAGCTCCTCCTGGGCAGGCTGGCTGCCTCGGGCCTTCTGAATAATTAGCATGGAGGTCTTTGGCCCTGATACAGTAACTGGTAAGAAGATATCTATTACTGCCATTCATTAAGGCAGGTGACATGTGATGAAAAATTTTAGGTGAGTCATCTGGCCTAATTTAGAAAGGCTCTGTGGGGCTAGAGTCTTTGATTTATTGGGGAGAGGTATCTGTTATCAGAGTGATCCACACACAGACTTATTTATTATCCAGAATCTGTTTTTAATTTCGGAGATTGTTTACCTAAACTGCTGTGTGTCAGATTCCAGGACGGATTTCTGCTTAGCATTTAATTTTAGATACTTGCCATGGTGGACAGAGAAAAATAAGCCTCCAGAATTTGTAGTTTCATTATGAATCTTACCCTTGGCAGCCCCTACCAGTAGTTTGTCTTTGAAATCTCCTTGGTACTTGTTAACCCTGCTCTGCTGTGAAAGAGATATAGTTTATTTATTGTACTTTGCCCATTTATGAAAAAGTACAGAAATTATTAATGGTTTAGTATCTATTAATGCATTACTTGGGTGGAATTCAAATCCTAATATTTATGGTAACCCCCTTTATAATGAAACGGGCAGAGAATCAGCTCTTCTGCTCCTTAAATTTGGAAGGCTCTAGATGCCATTAGAATGGCTCCCTGTGAAATATGAGCCCTGCCGGCATTGTATTTACACCCATAAATAAGAAATAAGTACTTTGGGTTGGAGGAGAAATAATTAAGAATATTTGTGTAGATAATAAAGAGGAAATGGTCCAGTTTGGTGAACTGTGTGCTTTGGAAATGCCAGAGGCTGCTGGGACCCAGCCGAGAGACAGGAAAGGTCAGGGCTGGGGGTTGTGGGTGTGTAGGGCTTCTGGGGACAGCAAGAAGGGAGGCCCTGCAGGGAACACCTTAGGGCCACAGTGAGATGTGAATGTCTAGACACAGGCAGCTTAGGTCAGGGAACCTGGTTTGGATTCCAAGTCTTCCTTAAGATAACACAGCTCTTTGATGGAAGTCATTGAACTTTCCCAGACCTCAGTTTCCTCATCTGGGAAATGGAGCTGATAACTCACAAAATCATATAAGGCTAAACAATATAGACTGAGTCATTGCCAAAGGAATAAATATTTGTATACATGAGGACTAAAGAGAGATCCTGGTTAGGGCAAGAGAGTCTGAGCAGTGCTGGAAAATAATATAAGATGTATGTGTGCAGGTATACACCACAATTTCTTTATCCATTAATGCACTGCTGGACATCTGCATGTGTATTTTTCTGGTATTTGTGTATAATTTCTGGATGTTGAGCAGGGAAGAGAGTATATAGACTAAGTGTGAATAATGAGCTTACTATGAACATTTTTACAAAATAAGGACTTACAACCCACAGGATAGGGGAAGGTATTCACAAACTACCCATCTGACAAGGGATTAAAAAGTAGAATATATAAGGAGTTCCAACAACTTGATAGGAAAAAAAAATCAAATAACCCTATTAAAAATGGGCAAAGGAGCCAAATAGACATTTCTCAGAAGGCATACAAATGGCCAACAGATATGTGAAAAAATGCTCAACATCTTCAGTCATCAGAGAAATGCAAATCAAAACTATAGTGAGGTATCCTCTCACCCCAGTTTAAAAACCTTTTATCAAAAAAAAAAAAAAAAAAAAAAACAAGAAACCCAGGCAATAACAAATGCTGTCAAGGATGTGGACAAAGGGGAACCATTGTACAGTGCTGGTGGGAATGTAACTTGGTGTGGCCACTAAGGAGAACAGTATGGAGGTACCTCAAAAAACTAAAAATATTATAGAACTACCTTAGGACTCAGTAATCCCACTACTGGGCATAGATACGAAGGATGGGAATTCAGTATATTAAAAAATTATCTGCACTACCATGTTTATTGCAGCACTATTGACAATAGCCAAAATTTGGAATCAACCTAAATCTCCATTAGTGGATTAATGGATAAGGAAAATGTGGTGCATGTATGGAATAGTAGATAGCCACAGAAGGAATGAAATCCTGCCATTTGCAACAACATGGATGGAACTGGACATTATGTGAAGTGAAATAAGCCAAGCACTGAAAAAAAAAATCTTACATCTTACCACTGACAGGTGAGAGCTAAATATTAAAAAAAAATATTGATCTCATGGAGACAGAGAGTAGAATCATGGTTACCAGAGGCTGGAAAGGGTAGTGCCGGAGTATATAAAGTGGGCATGGTTAATGGGTATAAAATTACAATTAGGTAGAACAAACAATATTTGATAGCATAACAAAGCGACTATAATCAACTAAAAGTTAGAGTATACTTTAAAATAACTAAAAGGGTAGAATAAGAATGTTCTTAACATAAATAAATGTCAAATGCCTGAGGTGATAGATACCCCAATTACCCTGGTATGATTAATTAATTCACATAGTATACCTTTATCAAAACATCATATGTATCCTCTAAAGAGATAAACTATTCTTTACACTTAACGATTAAAACTTAAAAGGGTCTCAGAACAGGTCAATAAATGAGTATGTCTTCCCCACCAGGGCTCTGCCCATGTAGTCTGTTATTTGATTACTGTTTCTTGAGCTTTTTCTAGCCCAACTGAAGCTTCTCCCTGATCTCTTTTTGTTAAAGAGTTTGTTCAAATCTCTGCATCTCCAAGTATCTAGCAACTAGTTATAACATCGTAACAAATAATAAGAGAAAGGAATATCAGGGCCAAGCACAGTCGTTCACACCTGGAATCCCAGCCTCCTGGGAGGCCAAGGTTGGAGGATTATTTGAGGAGTTCAAGATCAGCCTGAGCAAAAAGCAGGATGCCCCCTCTACTAAAAATAGAAAAAATTAGCTGGGCGTGATGGTGCAAACCTATAGTCCAAGCTATCAGAGCGTCTGAAGCAGGATGATCATTTGAGCTCAAGAGTTTGAGGTTGCAGTGGACTATGATGATGCCACTGCATTGTGGCCGAGGTAACAGCAAGACTATCTCAAAAGGGAAAAAAAGGAAAGAATATCAGAGATCATTTTGATTAGGGATAGCAAATAAGTTTTATTACATATAAAAGTTGTATAGTGGTAGTTTCCAGAGTGCTGTATTGGAAAAATTCCGAGTCACAGCTCTGTCCAGCAGGTGGGAGTGCCACGATTGGTGAGTGATGCCAGCTAGGGTGATAAGAGGAGGTAGTGAGGTCATGGTTCGCATCCTCTTGGGTATGGTTTTTTATTTTTTTATTTTTTGAGACAGAGTTTCACTATGTCACCTTCAGTAGAGTGCTGTGCTGTCACAGCTCACAGCAGCCTCAAACTCTTGGGCTTAAGAGATTCTATTGCCTCAGCCTCCCAAGCAGCTGGGACTACAGGTGCCCACCATAATGCCTAGCTATTTTCTGGTTGCAGTTCTCATTGTTATTTGTCAGGCCTGGGCTGGGTTCGAACCTGCCAGCCCTGGTGTATGTGGTTGGTACCTTAGCTGCTGAGCTACAGGTGCAGAGCCCCTCTTAGGTTTTTTTTTTGTCTGGGGCTGGGTTTGAACCCACCACCTCCCGTATATGGGGCCGGCACCCTACTCCTTTGAGCCACAGGCGCCGCCCCACTCTTGGGTTTTTATTGTTTGATGTAGTTTGTTTGTTTTGCTTTAAATAAAGAAACCAAAGCTGAGCATAGTCAAGTCAACTGGCCAAGCTGGCAGACTGAGTTAGAGGAGAGCCGTGACCGCATCTGAATCTCTGGCTTCCAATTCAGGAGCTGCTTCTGCCACACCACATTGCCTCTGCTGGTGTGCACAGCCTCAGTGCTCCTGCAGACCTCGTAGGAGTGTAGCAGTCAGCTGCCCCTGACTTGGGGAGAACCGATTCAGGTGGACAAAGTGCATGACATCGTCTGGTGGCCTGCATAGAGTGCTAAGGTCAAGAAACTCTTTGGATTAATGATGATGATGATGACGATGACTCATTTATTTAGCATTTTCTATACCCCAGGCCCTGAGCCCTGTGTCTAATGTCTGTTTTCTCATTTAATTACAACAGTCTTGTCAGTGGGTGACAGGTGCACATAAAGAAAATAGGGTCCAGATAGGTTAAGAAACTCTGTAGAGTCACAAGCTAGCAAATGCCAAAATCTGACTCCAGAGCGTGCATTCCTAATCCCTGGACAGAGAGGAGCACAGGCTGGTGAATGATGCCATCCGCCATGTGGGGATGGGGTTGGGGGGGTAGCACAGATGCATGCTGTGACTGTTACGAAGAAAGATTTGCATTTAAAATAGCAAAGGAAGCTTGGGAAAGTAGGCGGTCTGTGCTCCTGTCAGGCAACATTTAGACAGAAGGGGAGAATGTTCTTTTTGTCGAATATGGAGTTTCCCTGCTTATTTCTGTTTTTTTTTTCTGCCGTAACTCTAGCGAGAGTTGGATGGGGTTGGGTAGATCAAGTCCCCAGTTCTCCATTTATGTGTCTGTAGGCAAGAAGAAATCCTATGGTAATTTATAAAAGCGGAATTGCTGGTGAGCACAACTGCCATGTTTATCGGGGAAAGGTGTAGATGTTTCCTACTTCAGAAGGACATGATCTTGATGGTGGAGAGGGAGCTGCCTTTCCTCTAGCAGGCTTTGAGTCTCTCTTCCCTAAGTTTGTGGGGAATGTGAGTTGGCAGTCTCTTTCTGGGAGGTCTGGGACCTCCCCAGGGTGACCCAGCGCCTGGGGTGTGGATTGTATTGAGGCTCCTTGCTGTGCGATGAAGGCAGACACCTGCCACTGTACTCCTGATTTTACCTGAGTACCCCTGGACATCTACAGGGAGCTCCAAATGCATTCATCTACCGGTCTTATTCTCTGGCTACATATTGGCCGTTAAATATTCAGGTTATAGAGTATACTCTTAACATTTAGGTTAACTGTCAAATAAAAATGAAAATTACTAAGATGGAAAAGAAGAGAGTCTTCACTTACAACTCGTCTTAGAGACGATGAAGCTACATCTCAGCCCAAGCAAGTTCTGTCTAGGCAGTGGGCTGGCTTCTCCGCGTGGTGCAGCCTGCAGAGTTCTGGACTCTCCTGGGTGTAGGCTGCAGCTTATCTGGAATCACACAGAAGGGAGCTCAGGACAACAGGGCTGGACATTACAATGCTGCTTCACTGTCTAGGGAGAGGGGTTCCAGGGGAATTTCACTTCTTTCCCCAGAAAGCAATGTGGATTGGGTACGTTAACATTTGAGTAGCATCAATCGTCACTTGGCAGGGTGTCTGCTCGAAGTAGCAATTTGAGGTCGCTATTATTGTTGTCTCCATTTTTCAGTTATGGAAAGTGTGGCTAATTAGCTTTCTCCAGGTCATTAGTGGTACATGGTGGAACTGGCCTCAGGATAGAGTCTGTGCTCAGTGACTGGTGCTTAGGAGAGGAGACATCCCAGCCCCATCAGTCTCCAGCTCCTTCCTGTTCTCTTCATTGGGGTGGTTTTCCTTTGGATCAAAATAAAATTCAAAGAAGAGAAAGTCTTACAGAGCATCTTTGCAGGTTACTTTTGTCAGACCTTCTCTGTGGCTCTAACTGCTCACCCCACAGGCCCCTCTCCTTCACCCAAACCCCTAATGCCCACCTGCTCTTTCCCCATCAAAACTAGTTCTCCAAAATCTCTATTCACTCTAAGTTATGGGTGAGGGATAGACATGGAATGTGCCTTGTCCCGGCAATATTTGTATATGATTTGTAGTCAAAATACTGAAGGTCAAACTGCAGCTACAGCCAAACAGGTTCTGTTTCCCGCTCCATGGGCGCTGTGTATTCAGGCCGACCTGAGACCCATAGCCAGGCATTTCCTTACAATGGTTGCTCCATCTGTTTGTGTTGGTCCACAAGCCCATCACGAACACACAAGAAAGCTGAACTAACTTGCAAAGAACCAAGGCAATGTTGCAGCTCTGTCTGCACTCCAGGTGTGCAGAGCACCCCGGTCTCCTAGCATCCTATGGATGTAATGCTGTATCATTTTATCAGAAGGGAGGTGATGCTGCAATCAGTGGGCTGCACCTGGCACAGCTGAGGCTACAGCCAGGCACCCAACTCAAGGAGGACATTCCTTAGGTGCCAGGAGCAGATGAGAGGCTCCATGTTGCCCGGGGCCACTAGCCTTTGGACTATGAGCAAGGAAGAAAATGGTGCTCACCCCTGGGGACACCAGGTTGTCGATGTCCCCCTCCTCCGTTCAGGGCTATTCTACCTGTGAGGCCATCTCCTGAAGGCACTGTGTTTTTTTATATAACATTTTGTCCTTTTAGAAATTATCGTGATGCATGTCAAGAGCTTTCACGCCGAAAAAAATATGTCACATTAGCTTCCAAGTTTCTGATTGTCTAAATAACGCAGCAACTCAACATACAGCTGTCTGGCATTTTGACAGTACAATAACCCATAATTCTTCCTGCCACTCAACACTTCAAGGTTAGCATTTTGTAGTTTGCTCTCAAGGAGTATTCATTTAAATTTTCAAGAGCAAAGAACTGAATGTGGCTGCCTCATACCTCTCTTTGGATCTTTTCCTTTATTTACTTCCTTACTTTAATGCTTTTTCCACTTATTACATATGGAACGCACACACTGTGTGTAAACTTTTTTCCTTGAGGTGGAATGTTGTTCAACTTACTGTGTCCTTGTTCCATAGAGTTGGGAATAATAACAGAAAATATCTGCCAGACTTCAGAGGGAGGCTTCCTTGTCATGGACTTCCCAAGCCTTTGCTGTGGAGTAAAGCAAGAAGGGATTGGTAAAAGTATGAAGTGGTTTGACCCTCTCCTAGCTCCTTCCACGGGGCAAGTGGAATATGTACAGCTGCCTTCTGAAGAAGATGAAGTTTGCGGTTTTTATGAAAGAAACCTACTTGCTATTTGCACCAGATTGTTTATTGCAGCTCAATTCATAATTGCCAAGTCATGGAAGAAGCCCAAGTGCCCATAGACCCATGAACGGATTAATAAATTGTGGTATATGTATACCATGGACTACTATGCAGCATTAAAACAAAATGGAGACTTTACATCTTTTATGTTTACATGGATGGAGCTGGAAAATATTCTTAGTAAAGTATCTCAGGAATGGAAAAAAATATCCAATGTACTCAGTACTACTGTGAAACAAATTTATAATCACTCACACTTGCATATGAAAAATGAAACACAACTATAGCCTAGGATGGAAGAGAGAAGGGGAAGGGGAGGGGAAGGGAAGGAGGTGGGTCGATAGGAGGGAGGGTTAGTAGGGGGACCACACCTAAGGAGCATATTGCAAGTACACGTTGGATCTATCAGGTGTAGAACATAAATTTCTTAATGCTCTAATTGGGTAAATGAAGTGAAGGCTATGTTGATTAGTCAGATGTAAGCACTCCAATTTGTACAAACAATCAACACATTGAATCCCATAATGGCATAAATGTATACATGATTTATGTACAAATGACTTAAAAAAATAATAAAAATAACAACAACAAAAAAAGAATGATTAAAAAAAAAAAAAACCTACTTGCTGGGTCCAACATTCATCCTTGAGTCTCAAGGATGATTCTTGGATACCCACTTAACATCTCTGACTTAGTTGCTGGTTTCTTAATTCCTTACTGGCTTGGTTGCAACTGGTTATTTTCATAGGCATGTTGGTAGCCCTACACAGGAGACTGGGTTATGAATCTGGCTGTCTTTAGTTATCTGCATAACTTTGATCAAATCAGCAATTTACCTCTTTGAATTTCTTTTTGCATTTCTAAAGTGAGGTTACTAGCCCTTGTCATACCCACCTCTGTAGGCTTGTAGCTGGGCTAAGATGAAACAATAGCAGTGAATGTGCTTTGAATTAAGAAGAGTCCTGGAAATCTCAATATTAGATATTTTTGTGAGTTTTTCTTTTAATCCACTAGCAGTGTTTATCCTGATCTACCCTTCTGCCTATGGTAATTGAGTACCTTATTGTGATGGTTGGATCATTTCTGAGATAAACAGAGTCAATATAGTGCCTTCTGCCATGAACAAGGTTTTATTTAATGGCCTTTCTTGGACTGTGTTCAAGAGTAAACTCTTAGATCTAGAGCACCCTTAGGACATCTCATGGTTTAAAATTCTTCATATAAAATAAGTTTTAGATCCACAACTGGCTGACTGACTCAATGAATGTACTTTGCCTGGGAAAACCCTAACCTCTCCACACTTGCCAACCTAAGTTTAAACCCATGAAGTTAAGCACAATTTAAAAGCCTGAATGTGTGTGTAAAAAGAATCACTGTGTTTATATGTAACCTGTTTACACTTTCAAAGCCATTAGAGTGATAAACACTTACCAGAGTTAGGTTCTAGAATCTCTAGACCACAATTTGCTGGTTGAGGGCGATTGGAATTGATGCTACTGGCAGGAGAATGAACTCTTCAGCATGCCTGGGACTCACTTTGACTAATCTGGGGTGGGCTGCTGCCTGGTAATTATAGAATATTTGAGTCCATGTTCATGAGGAATTTCTAATGTGCGGGTTTCCTGGTTTGGTTGCTTTTGGGTGAGAAAGAATCGTGTTGACTTTCCCCAGTTTGTGGAAGGTTTTATGAGTTCTCTTCTTCAGAATTGGCCTTCATATTTGCCATGCATTTGCCACTTCCAAATAGGGAGTTTGAAGTCTACTAGTATAAGCTGGTGGAATATCACAGTTCCCTGCTTAAAATATCCTGCACTAAGAGGAGGACAGCTTGAGGGGGTTTACCACAAATGTTTCGATACCAGCAATCACGCAGTCACTTGAATAGCATATCATTCTATACTCTTCAAAGCCTGTCTGCATCTGTTACTGTAACTGATCTCAGAATAGTGCTGTGAAGTAGAAAGGACCATGGTTTCTAAAATTATGTTTCTAAGACTTTTTTTGATTATGAAAATAGTGCATATTCATTATAGAAATTTTAGAAAACACTGAGAATCATAAGAAGCAAATTGAGGTTGACTGTAATTCTCTACTTCCCAGAAATAACCACTTAAAACCTTCTGGAATAGGTCCACCCCCACACAGACTCTTATTTGAATATATTTGCACATATACCTGTAGATTGCATTTTTAAAGTTGGGGCCATTCTATAAAGATATTATATTATTCTAGACCTTTTACTTATAAGCATTTACTCACATTATAAATAGTCTTTCAAACCCCAGTATTTCATAGCTGAACAGTTTTCTGTTTGAGGAATGTATCATGCTATTGTTGAGTAACCAGTTATTTTCAGTTGTTCCCTATTCTACTCAGTATCATGAAGTATATCCCAGGACAGAATATATATATATATATATTCATTTTCAACACATCTCTGATTATATCCTTAAGATAAACTCTTAGAGATGAAATGGCTGGGATGCTTTTATCTACGTTTTGAGGGTTATAAGGCAAAATTTTACATAGAAACATCATCTCCCACTCATTTTTTGGTGGGAAAACTTAAGAACAGAGATTTGCACCGACTTGCCTAAGGGTGTGCAGTGGAGGAGTCAGCTGTCCCCCGTGGTGGCATCTGCGTCTCCATCTCTCACCCCCTGAGCGGTGAGCACAGCACCTTGGCATGTGACTTGCTAGCTGATGTGGGCTTTCTTTGAAATCTCTTTAAATGTGGTTTGGGATACTGATGGAGATGAGATGAATTGTTACTCCACGCCATGTCACTGCTTCCTAGGGCTTTCTGGGCTCTCCCTCTGCACACCTCTCTCCCCTACTCAGAACTTTCTCAGGGTGGCAGCCTGGCCACTTGCCTGCCTGCCTTTTTCACCTCAAACATTTTGAGGAAATACCTGTAACACTCCAGGCCCCGTATTGGGTGCAGAGAGTACAAAAGTATGTTAAATTCAGTCCTGATTCTCGGAACTCATCTGGGATTAAAGCCTGAAATGCAAATGGGTAACTATGACCTAGTAGGAAGAAGACATGGTCCTGGGCTGTGGAAGGATCAGAAGTGTCTTATTAGGTGAACTTCACGGTTGTTTTCCTGATACTTGACAAACCTGCACTCTGCAGCCACAGTGGGCCCTTTGGGGTGCCTGTTCCATAGTACTTGTTTAGACCTATCCCCGAAGTGTCCTCACTTTCCCCTCCTTTTGCCCCTTGTCTGTTTTCACTTGCTTCCCATTATTTTTGTACACAGCATGCACCTAATAACTTAGTGATGGAACAGCCTGAGCACATGGCCTGTGGATGCCTATATCCTGGCTATCTGTAAATTCCCGAGAAATTGCATCCATCTCTGAGCCTCATTTTTCTTATTTGTAAAATTAAGGAGGAAGAAAACCCCAGATAGCAGCCATTGAAAATAATGGCGAACATTGGGCCCTATGCTGCTGTGAGAGCTTACACAGAACAGCTCACATGCCCATGAGTACGGTAACTGCATCCTATTTCTCAGGTGAGGAGCCCACCATCAGCAATGTGATCCCACAGCAGATGGTGAGACCACCAGGCAGTCACACTTCAGAGCTGGGTCTCTAAACACCATCCTCCACTTTCTTAGGGCCCTGGTTTTACTTTGCCCCAATGGGGCAACACTTCTGGTATAACTTGGGAGTTCAGTGTAGTTCCTTTGGGAGAGCAGAAACTCTCTTGAGGTGACAATGTGTTGCCTGGCAGGCACAGGGATGTCCAGGACATTGGCCATTCCCTTTGAGGGCCACAGAGCATCACAGAGGCAGGGAGCCGTGGGGCTCGGAGAGACTTCAAAGGAAAAGCTCCCTGTTCAACCACCCATTCACTTGCCTACTCACCAACTTCTTGAGCATTAGCTCTTTGAATGTCATTGTACTATATTCTGTTCTCAAAGTGGACACAAAAACAGACACAGCCTCTGCTCTTGGGAAGCCCACCACCCATAAAGCTGGCAGGTAAAGTGTCCACAGCTAGCAAGACTATTGGGAGGGACAGAACTCAGGGTGAAAATGTCTCCAGGTTAAAATGCCTCATTCTCTCCAGACTTCTAAAGAAAGGCCTGTTGATTTTGGTACAAGGGCTGACCTTTCTCCAGAGGATATCTTAATTCCTGGATCTTGCAAGTCCGCAATTGGTAGTAGAGGACTCTCGTCCGCAGCATTTATTGGGGGGCCTGGGATTCATTGTTGTTATAGTACCTGACTTACAGAAACAAGTTTCATCATAATGGAGAGAGAGAAGAGAGGAAAACAAAGCCAGGTTTTAGATCAGTTATGGATTTTTTTCCCCTATTAAGATTTATAGTAAGCTGAAATGCCTGGTACTCAGATTGATTTGAATGGAAAAATACATATACATATACAAGCTTGCTTGAACAATGTCAGGCTCCCAGTGTGTCTCTAGTTCCTCTGTAAGTCCCCAATCTAGGAGCTTCTCCTGTAGCTTGATTCCAGCAAGAACAGGCACTGCTTCGGTATTCATTTCAGTGGCATTGACAATACTGACAATATAATTGACCTAAAAAGTTCTGGATTTCCTGTTAATGCACTTTAGAAATGTACATCAACTACCCCAAAAAAAAAATCATTTCTATCTACATTTCACTTGATTTCCATTTTCAAGAGAGAGGCTTCATCATTATTATTCTATTTGAATAGCACTGATATCTTGAAGGATGGAAGGAGATTTCTATTGTATGCGGGAGTACTTTATTTCGATATTTTCTTTGTCTGATTATACATGATAAACACACATTAGTGACATTTCGTGCATGTTTGGAAGATAAATGGGGATATCTCTTTAAACCATTCCTGACACTTGCTAACCTGTGAGCTTAATGGCATTTTCTCTTTGATTCAATAATTTGTCTGTCAAAAAAAATCTGGGCTGACATTCTCCTTGTTGTGGGATTGAAATGGAAAGAAATCTCTTCTCTTGAAGATAATTTTTTTTTAAATTGAGGGGAACATTTTAGGATAAAAAATGTTTTTGAAATTATTTGGGGTTTTGGTAGTGGAGGTGGGGGGTGGGGACGGGAAGGGGGCAGCGTTGGTGAATGTGAGTGCCCTGACATTACTTGGGTGGCAAGGGAAGGGCTCCTTAAAAGGGAGCTGATTACCTCAGTCTGAAAGTCCTCCTGAAATATTTAGGGAACACGTGAAATCTTGCAGATGATGATGGCTTCTACTGCTGGCTCGTGGGAGTCGTCAGCCTCCCCTACCTTGGAGGTGGTTGGGTTCGGGGGTGCTTCTGTGTGCCCTCTCATAGCTCTGACTCAGAGAGCCTGCCTCAGTGCCTTCAGCCTCGTTTTGCAAGAAGGGGTGAGGGAGGGAGAACACAGCATCATCCCAGAGAGGCTCCAGTCAGGTGTGGAGAGATTGTCCAGAGATTGTGGAGAAGCCTCCTTTGGGGGACGATGGTGAGGCTCGAGTTTAAGGAGACAAATTAGTGGGCTAAGGGTGGGACTTGGAGTTCTGGAGGGGGCTCTTTGCATTTGTGATAAAGGTGGCCAAGTGTGTTGGGCAGGTAGAGCCCTTTCAGAATGGCATCCTGTGATCCTACGATGTACTTCCAACCCCGTCTCCTCAGACCCCTCAAAGCTGGCATGAGAGGGCTTCTTGGAAATCTGATTATATAAAGTTGATAAGTGTAGGCAAATTGTTGTGGCGGGGAAAATGGGGGAGGATGCTTGGTGTTGAGAACCCCCTACCCTGTGAGGTCTTCAGAGGCATTGATTTGTTAGAAAACCCCGCCGCGTTAAACTCCCTTACAAGTGATTCATTCAGCACATCTTACGTGCCAGGCATGGTTCTAGGCCTTGGGGATCCATCTCAAGTCTTACAACTTGCCAGTAGTGAAGTTAGGAATAAAACCCAGGTTTCTTAACTTCTGATCTAATGCTTTCCTGCATACCACATGGCCTCATTGGAGCCCTCGTCCATTGCAGGAGCCTGACATTCTTTCCATCATTTGCTTGTTTCTCGTTAAGACTTGCTGTGCCCTGGCGGGTCATGGGCTGCCCCTGTCTGGGAACCCCAGGTCAGTCATTTCATGTTAGGTTACCCTACCAAAACACACACACACACACAAACTGAATGCTGTTGACCGTCACATGTGTCTTTCCCAGCTTGGATTTCCCACTAGCAAGCAGGGCCTTTTTGAAACTTTTGAACATCCTGAATGCTTTTACTTTGGAGGCCTCATCATATAACATGTCAAACATATTCAAATGAACCCTCCTTCTCATATTAAATATGGTTTGAGAAGTTTCAATGCAAAATTTTGGAGTGGACTTAAAAAATTATTTGTACTATCTTGAAGTTTAAGGGTAAATCCATTACAACGTAAACTTTTGTTATATTTATACTTACCTGTAAAGCTCCAATTGATTTGCCCTTGACTGACCACTGAACGTAACATTTCTTTCTGTAGACACTTAATAAGACATTTATTAATCTTGCTTTTATAACTTTTTAAAAAACATTTTAGAGCCATTTTCTTTTTCAGATCTCAAACATTTCATTGGCCTTTAAAAAGTTTAAAGGAGAGGCTTTGACATGAGGCCTGCAGCTCCTCAGAGGGGCAAGACCCCTGAATGGGCCTCCTGGCACCCACCCAAGCCCCAACGTTGAATATCAGCATTTGCTGCCCCGTGCAGAAGAGATCACAGATGGGCTTGTTCATAAATCTCTTCTAACCCCCCCTGGGACTGGCCTGGGCCTCGTGGAAGTGACTCTGAGGAATCGAGGAGAGTTCCTATTTATATCTGCTATGATGTGTCAATCTGCTCAGGCTGCCATTAAAAAAGAAAATTCCACAGACCAGGCTGCTTAAACAGAAACGTTTGTTTCTCACAGTTCTGGAGGCTGGAAGTCCAAGATCAGGGTGCTGGCTAGTTCAGTTCCCGGGAGGGCTCTCTGCATGGCTTGCAGGTGGCTGCCTTCTTTTTGTGTCCTCACATAAAGGAGAGAGTGGGCTCTGGTCTCTCTTCCTCTTCTGCTGCTAACCCAGTGATTTTCATCTGGTGTGCCCTGAGAGGATCTTAGGTGTGCCACAAAAATTTTTAAAGAGCATTAATTAAATTATTTTTGAAAGAAGTTCAAAGCACAATAAGTATATTCTTCCTTTTACTCTTTTTGGATCAACATAATTTAAGTGTGCCGCAGAAGTTTAACTATAGGTTCAAGTGTACCGTAAGAGAAAAAAGTTGAAAAACACTGCCCTAATCCTATCAGGAAGGTCCAACCCTCATGTCCTCCTCTAACCCTAATTACCTACAAATGCTCCATCTCTTGATGCCATTTATACAAAGGCTTCGTTGCAAAATACCATCACATTTGGGTAAGGGATTCCACGTGAATGTTGGGAGTCTAGAGGTGACAGTGACGCAGACATTTAGTCCATAACATACAGTGTGGTGAAGAAGAGTGGGCCTCAGAGTCTGTGACTATGGGCTTCAAATCCCAGTCCCATCACTTTTTAGCCATGTGACTTTGGACACTGAGGTTCAGTTTCTACTTCTGTAAAACGTGTGTAATGGTCCAGCCACAGGGTGGGTGGTTGCACGAGAAGTAATATTTATAGAGGGTCTAGCGCCCAGGAGGTAGGTCTTCTCATTATAATTTTCCAGTTACCTGGGGGTGTTTTTAATTCAATGAAAACAGCTGTGTGTGTACAAGATTGCAACAGAGACACACACAGAGCAGGGACACCGAGGCCAGGAGTATGTCAGGAGGCAGGAAACAGGGAAAGTCCCTGGCACTATGCAAGATGGGGCTCCTGGAAAAGGAGTATGTTTCTATCTTTCTGGAACGTCTCAGGCATGCAGGGAGCTGCTCAGGCTGGGCCAGATTGCAAAGGGTGGACTGAGAAGGCTGCCTGGGGCCTGGCAAAGGCACACAATTCAGGGCTGAAGATCAGTGCCGAGAAGACTTGGCTTGAGGGATTTTTTTTTTTTTTAACCAGAAAAGGACCTGCAAGTTAGCCTCGTGGGGCCTCACATTTGCTATTTCCAGTATGAGAAACACAACCTGAAATGATTAGTCTTTATAAATGAGGGGGTTTGTGCCTGGAATAGAGGCAGGGGTTAGTATTTGTGTACAAATTGCCCTAGACTTTGCAGATTACCAGCATCTCGGAAAGGAACCCATGGGCAGCATTCAGAGAAACTTAGAGCAGGGAGTGCCACCCCTGGCTGGGAGGCTTGGAGGCCAGTGACAGACAGTCCTCCATTTCTGCTCACCCCCACATTGCAGGGGTTTGGCAGGTGGAAATCTAGAGGCAGTGACAATCCCCCAAATCCTCCCCCTCGAGTCATCCTGCAGGTAACTAATCTTTGGGACCAACTCCAGGCAAGTCTGGCCCACAGTGGGAGGAACGTCCCTCCCTTCCCTCTACCGCGTTGAGTACATGCTCAGTGTGTGTCAGGCACTATCCTAGTTGCCTTTATTATATCTACAGGCAAAACTGACAAACTCCTCCTAAACCTCATACAAGACACATAGACATTAAAGAATCAACGTGGTTCATAGAACATTATGTGTCAGGAGGTAATAAATGTGATGGGAGCAGATAATGAAATGAGCAGTCCTGGCTGGAGGTGGCAGGGCAGGCTGCTCTATTGAGCAAGGGACTCGGGGAGGCTGTGTTGGGAAGGTGATGAGGTGAATGCCAACGAGTGAGCTGAGCAAGTGAGTTGAAGGGGCAAAGGACTGTAAGATGAGTTTGCCATCTAGGAGCTCCCAGTGTCTGATGGGGAAAGAAGAAGCTGGTCAACCTCACAATGCCTGGCATGTAATTTCTTCCTAATAAATCTGAACAACATGACGTATAGAGGTGAGGGACAGCCAAGCCACGCCTGCTTGCCCTTGAGCATGTGTAGCTCAAGGTACCATGAGGCAGTGCATGGAATCAGATGAAAACTGGGAGGGAGTACAAAGCCAGTGGTCTTCAGCCCACGTGGGTTTTATGGGCGTCATATTTGTTGGATGAGCTACTTGAATGGGTAAATGAAGAACTAAGTGAGGAAATTATCAATGAGTAAATGAATGATCAGTAAAGACCGATTAAATCTCTTATCTGTGTTAAGAAGGGTAATTTACAAGTCCATACCCTAAGTTATTAGTTACATATCTAGCTTTACTAGTAAGTTTTTAAAAAACGATTTGCTTTACACATGGGCATTTATAGGTCTGGGCAAATTTTCAAATATAATGAAGTGATCCAACTTTAAATATGTTTAGATATTACAGTATAGTCCCAATTTAGGTTTTCATCTGTACCTGTAATCAAGGTGGACAGTATTTTCTGAACCAATATGTGACTTCCCCTCCTTTTTAAAGGAAGAACAGGCTGATGGATCAGCTTATAAATCACTGCTTCTTGCTTCTGGACAATAGCTACTCTTGGGTTTTAGTTATGACATGGAGATGGAGGCAGAGGGTTGGGTGTCTGTTGGGTGGATCCATCCACAGGTCTACTGGCTACTGAACTTTGCAAGTGATAAGAAAAACCTGGGGGAGCAGAGAGGTGGTGTGAGGCAGGCCACACTCCAAGTCTATGTTATCAGAAGTTCCAGGTATAGTCTCTGGCATGTGTATTTTTAAACCACTTCTCAGGCGACTTTTTTTTTTTTTTTGTATGATATAGGAATTAAGAACTCACCGCACCAAAGTCAACTTTGAGGGCAGTGAGTTTGTCCTCTTCTTTTAAAATATTTATTTTATTGGTGTCTACCAATAAATGGGTAAGCAGTCAATACGTACCATGGGAAGCCAAGTGAGACAGACCCATCCCCTTCCATCAAGGTAGCTTTCCGATCTCTCTCTGTCTTTTTCAGTTTTTTCATTTTTTCCCCCTAAACATAGGTCTATTCTGTAAATATTGCTGTACCATTTGCTTTCCCTTTACAATTCAGATACGTTACGCATGTCTTTCGATGCATTTTCAGGCTCTATGATAGTTCAAAGCATGGAAGTGACCAATCTGTCCAACTTGCTGATGAAATCAGTTGATTTCCTCAGTTGCTTCCCACATAGAAAAATGTTGATCAACCTTTGCTGATGGAATAACTTAAGAGGACACAGCTGTCTTGTGCCACCTACCCTGTGCCCTGGCTACTAGTCTTAGGACAGAGTGGTCCTTGTTCACATTCCCTCCATTCCCCAGAGGAAGCTCGGCATTAAAATCACTTGACTTCGGTCTCTTTAAAGGGAATGTTCGGGGCTGTGTCAAGAACCTCTGCAATGCAGGGGTTCAGGCTGATTTGAAACAGAGTTGTTGTGTCACAGAGTGAAGAACAAATCAGCCAGTGTAAAGTGAACTCTCTCTTCCTTACACAGTAATGTAAGGAAGGATACGGTGAGGACCATGGGAAACCAAAGAGCCCTCCAGCTCCCTTTGGGCTGGGGTGGTTAGCAGAGGCTGCTCAGAGGAATGAGTGTTTGCCCTGAGTTCAGAAGGGATGAACTCAGCGTAGGGAAGGCTCTCAATTGCTCCGCTGTGTGTAGGGAGAGAGCCCTTGGCCTCAGCCCCACCATATTAAGACCAACTGGCAGATGTGTGGGGCTCTAAGAACCTGGTAATGGACCTAAAAAGTAATTCCATGGGCCTTCCATGAGGAGACACCACAGCAACCAAAAGCTCAGCCCTCAGCTGAGCCAAGCTCTAAGAGCCCCTTACACAGACACATAAATATTTAATAATCATCTGTCTACAACCAATCGAGAGGAAAAAAAATCTTTAAATAGACTGCTCGAAAGGCCAAAACCTGCATTTTAATTGAGGTACTTTGAATTACTCCCATTAGTCAGTCGCTCTGACTTTTCCTTAGTGAGGGCTGGATTGTTTTTGAAAGGGGGATCGGAATTATTAGCAGCCCTTAAAAACAAAACAAAATAAGAAAAAAAAATGCTGCTGTTCCTTCTAAATAATAAACTAGGCTTCTTTTAAAAGAGATGTGGCTTTTTCTGAGCACAAAGCAAGAGGGCAGAGTACGATGCGCCCCACTCATTAGAGATGCGATTTGAAAAGCAAGCATTCAGGGCGTCTGGACGCCTGGCTAAGCATTTCCTTGCAGAAGCACCTCTGTGATTCTCCGTGGTCCTTCTAAAGTTTGCAGGATGGAGGAGGCATGTGCGTGTGTGCGCGTGTGTGTATTTATATATTTATTTTCCCTTTCTCTGCCCCCTGGGCCTACAGTCTCTCGCAGCTGATGGAACAATCCTCTTGGACGAGCCCCTTGTATCTCACGCTAGCCAATTTCGACAGTCTAAAGTGCTCAAATTGAGCCATTTTGTTCTCTGTAAAATAAACCTCAGGCCATTATGCGTGGTTTTTCATTCCCCCGCCTCCTTGTCACCCTTTTCTCGGCCCTTCCCCATTCTCTCCTTTGCCCCCCTCTGACGGATGGAGGAGGAGCAGACAGCCTTTCCGAGACTGCTGCTGTCAGTCCAGAGTGTCAACTTCACTCTGCCACAATTCGCTTTGAGATCTGTGTCACGGAGCGGGCCGCAGGGTCACCCCCCCGACATAATTGATCTTGCTTATTCATCTGCTTCCTGTGTATCGCCCTCTCTCCACGCTGGCCTTTGTTTGGGTGAATTGTTTGAAGATTTACTGTGGTGCTGAAAGCCGCCTGCCCTGGTGTCCCCACCACCTCCGCCGGGTGAGACGATGGAGTGGCACTTAGGGAAGAAACTTCTTCTCCCTCCCTCCCATCCCAAACCTAGAGGACATCTCCTGGCATCACAATTAAGGCAATTTCCAGACTAATTTACTATGGAATCACTTTGCATGGCCCCTTGTGCACCGGTATGAGAAATGTTAATTGGTGTACGAGCCCGGGATGCTGTTGGGGAGGATTTATCGTCATAGGCAAAGGAGGGGAAGAGGAGCCCGGGCCGTCTTTGTGATGGCTTAGAGGCCACAGTCACTTGCTTCAGATTATTTTTAAAACCAATGGTAATGATGGATCTGAATCCAGTAATTTATTCGATTTTGGGTCATTAACCCTTGTTCTGCTTATGGCAGCAAATGACTTCATCGTCAGAGATGATGAGTGTTCCAAACTGTGGGGATACTTGGCTCTCTCAAGCTCTCATCTGAAAATCAATTTTAAGCAAGTGGCAGGCATTAGAAATCCTCTCTGCTTATAGGTTTCTGCAGCATTGCCTCTAGCATTCGAAGAAGCAGGGAGGGCGGAGGGAGAGAGGCCCTTGGAAAACTTCTGCTGCCAGGGTGTCTGTGTTGGGGTGGCTAATGTCCTGCGAAGGCCACACAATAGACTCTGTCAGAATGGCTCTTAGGAGTAGGGAATGGATTGCAGTTTGGAAATGGGGGAAAAGGAAAGAAAGGAGCAAGCCTCCAGCTAGTGATCCTGTCTGCAGACTGAAGAAAATGGCTTGAAATCATTGTTTTGATTTCCATTGACTGAAAGCTGGAGGGGCTTTACTGGTTAAGCTTTTAAAGCCGCAGCATTTTAAACACTTTTTTTTTTTTCTCCTGTTTTTGCCTGGTGCACCCTTTCTCCAGTTGACCTTGAAACAGGTTAACTCATCTTTGGGAGGAAAAAGAAACCAAAGCACCAGAAACAACTTTTGCTTTCAAATCCAAGGCTGACTCTGTCTTGAAACATCACCTAAGCAGGTGGCAGAGCCCAGCCTCCTTTAGTGCAGGCCTGTGTCGTCCTCGTCCCAGCCACACACACGTCCCTGTGGCTCCCCCACTGCAGTCCTCTGCCGCATCAACAGACTGAGCAAACTGAGTTTGGGGTGTGGGAATTCCTTTCCTGCCTGGGCAGAGGAGACCCCTGTTTGGCCAGGCCTGGAAGATCTCTGAGAAGGGACCCATCTCTAAGCACTGATTAGGTGAGCCTGTTCCTTCCTTAAGTGTCGTGTGAAACACTGCACTGCGGTATTTTTGAGTTGAAATATTTCAGGCAAAAAGTAAGGATTTTGAGAAATTCAAAAGCAAGGCGAGGCATGGTGGCTCATACCTGTAATCCTAGCACTCTGAGAGGAGGGACAGATGGATTGCCTGAGCTCAGGAGTTCAAGATCAGCCTCAGGAAAAGCCAGACCCCATCTCTAAACCAAATAGCCAGACTTTGTGGCTGGTACCTGTAGTCCCAGCTACTCTTTGGGAGGCTGAGGCAAGAGGATTGCATAAGCCTCAGAGTTTGAGGTTGCTGTGAGCTATGATGATGCCACAGCACTCTACTGAGGGTGACAAAGTGAGACTCTGTCTCAGAAAAAGAAAAAAATAGAAACACAAAAGTGGAAGAGGTGTAGTAATTATTCAGCCTATTCCCTTATTGTCTTTGCAGATGAAGAACCTATAGCATACAAACATCAAGTTCCTTGTCCAAAATCATACCTACTGCAGGGCACTGGAGTGGTCCTGAGCCTCAGTCCCCTGAGCAGGGGCTACCTGGGAGCAGGTTGCCCCAGGTGCAGACAAAAAGGGGTGACATTGTCTGCAGAGCATTTATACACAGTAACAACCCCCTCACTCTGTTTTAAATTACTGCCACGAGGTGAAATTCCCAACCGTGTCTGTGCTAAGAGCCCCCTCCCTGGCCAGGGGGCACGCCCACACTGCCACTAGTTCCCGCCCTGCCTCTTTGGTATTCCCGGGTTCCTAACTCCCTGGTTCTGTTGCATCCTTCATCAAACAATAAGCAAATAGCAAACAAAGCTTTTCTTAGAAGTACTCCCTGCTTCTTTCAGAAGGAAGTAAGGAAAATAGGCTTTTGACGAACCCACTTAAGCCAGGATGGGTGCGGACAAAGTGCAATGTCTTAATGTCCAAAAGTAGGGGGCCCTGCTGGACCTGGCCTCACTTGTGTCCCCATGGTGCTGGCCTGGAGCCCTCGGCCTCTGCTCCAGGTGAGTCCAGCAGAGCCCGAGAGCCCGTGGAAACCTCCCAGTGGTCAGAGGGCCTGAACAGATTTTGTATGTGTATCTCTTTGTGGTCACCTTGGCCAGACTGGGTGCTGTCTGGGCTTTCCTCCTCCTCTGGAGCAGCTCCCCAAGATGGGTAGGTAAAGATCCCAGTCTGACTTCAGCTGCCGAGTCATCAGTTCTGACAGACGGCTGCCTCTTTGCTGAGCAGCCCCCTCAGCTTCCTCCCCCAGCCCCTCATTTCATCTTCCCCCTGTCAGAACTCACCCTTTGGCAGAAATCTTTTTCCAAGAGCTAAATGTGAGCCTCAAAGAGATGCCGTCAAGGTATTTTTCATAATTTTCAAAGGTAATTTCTTTCCCTCCCCGCCACCCGCCTTCTCTCAGTTATAATTATGTCTTAGCAGCTACCCAAATCAGCACAGCAGCCAAGTCCCCTCCCCTGGAGGGTGGCAGCGTTTTCCTGTGTGGCAGACCTGGGAGAAAGTCCCTTGGAGCAGAGGGCTGGACAACTTAGGTTTCCCCACTGTTGGGTTCAGAGGCAAGCTGGTGGAGTTCTTTTCCTAGGAAGAAGGAAAACTTGAAATGATTTCATGTCATTTTTGCTCAGGAAAGCACCCTGAGGAATTTCCCTACATGCCAGGTCTGTGATAGTGTTTAGAGTACTCTTCATCTAGTTCATATCCATATTTTTAAGAGTAGGTGACATCCATTCCAGAACATTCTCTGCGGTTTCTTTGCTCCCCCACCCTTTGCTCTCATATCTCCTCACTCCCTCAGAAAGGAGTCAAGGAAAGAGTCTCTCTTTTCTCCCTGAACACTGATCTCTGCCTCTCCCTCCTCTGAGTCCTGCTTGTGGTCGGCCGGTCCTCAACAGGTGGCTTGGCCACAGGAGCAGAAAGAGGACTGGCATGTGTCTCAGGCCCTTTGCTGAGATCTAAGCATGGTCAGCTCAGCCGCACAGAGATCCTGAGGGTAAATTATCTTCCCCAAGGAATTCTGGGACTTGACATTCAAAAATTCTATTCATTGAAAACAGACTAGCCCCGAAAACCTGGTTTAGTAGATAAAATCTGTAACCACAAGAGGATAAATCTAGTTTGGCTTGTTTGCACTGGTCTAATTTAATACGATCTCCCTTGGAGTTTCCAGCGTCTAGATTTTATAGATCATTAAATCCATTACTTTTCAGTGTTAACTTTTTTTTTTTTTTTTTTTAGGAGGATGGGGTAGCGAGTGGATATATATTTTAGTGGCATCCCACACTAATCATGGGAGGCTCATCAAAGCCCATTTGGGTTGTGAATTGACTAATTTCTGGGCCCAGAGGCTCCGAAGGAGGACTTCCATTTATTTAACATGAAAGACCCCGGCTCCCAAGTCAGAAAATGGGTCTGCTTGCTGCAGCCACTGCTATATTAGGACCTCCTGGATATGCTGAACATCAAGATGACGAGTGTAGGGAGGTGGCCATCTCCTCTCCCCCTGCATCTGGGATGGTCTAAAGAACCTTGGAGCAAATGAGCTGCCTCTCTGGTCCTTCCTGTGACTGACAAAGCAGGTCTCACACTTGCCCCTCATCACCTCATGCATGCATGTCACTGTGTGCTCCTGAGGGTAGCCATGGCTGTTTCCTTAAGATTAACCCCCCAGGCTCAGCGCCTGTGGCTCAACGGGCTAAGGCGCCAGCCACGTACACCTGAGCTGGTGGGTTCGAATCCAGCCTGGGCCCACCAAACAACAATGACGTCTGCAACCAAAAAAAAAAAAAAAAAAAAATGGCCGGGCTTTGTGGCGGGCGCCTGTAGTCCCAGCTACTTGGGAGGTGGAGGCAAGAGACTCGCTTGAGCCCAGGAATTGGAGGTTGCTGTGAGCTGTGGATGCCACAGCACTCTATCCAGGGTGACAGCTTGAGGCTCTGTCTCAGAAAAAAAAAAAAGATTAACCCCCCAGAGTGTTAATTTCATATCTGTAAGAAAAGGGATTCTGTGTGATTGAAACTTTAACACCATCTACCCTTCCCCTATGGAGAGGCAGCATCTTGAAGAGTGAATATTTTGTTACAGCTCTATCTTCCAGGGCAGGTAGGGCAAAAAATGTGGCCAAGGATCTTTCCCCTGAGGATAAATGCACAGGAGGGTCCTCGTCTTCCCACATGTCTGGATTGGAAGGGAGGGAAGGAGGAGTCCAGGCTGGGGGGGTGAGGGCACAGCATGCTGGGTAGTTTCCTTCCCTTCCCTTCCCAGAGGCCAGGGAGAAAGTAAGAGGCAATGAGGCTGGCCGAAGAAATGCAGGACCTGGGGGGAAGAATCCTGCTCTAAAGTTAGAGGCAGGGTCTGAGTTCAGTTCAGGGTTTTCAGTTTGTCAAAACAACTAAGAGGGGACCAAAGCTGGTCCCTGGTGGGCAGTTAAGCAAAGGCCCACTGTTGACGTTGAACTTCTGCATACATGTTGCTGAAGGCCTTAGTCCGTACCAGATTCCTCTGTTCTGTGATGGGGCAGTCGTTCCTGTGTTCCATGATGGGCAGTTCCCAGCCATAGCACCCTTTGTCATCAGACTGGGCTCCCAGCTGTGGGGTATCTCAGAAGCTCACGTCAGGGCTACACTTGCTCTAGGACAGAGCCCACAGCCCAGGTACAACATGAGAGTGTCCACGCTCCACTCCCACGATAGAGCCAATGGAAGGTTACAGCAGTTTTTCACTTATTTGTGAATTTGAATCCATGGCTCTGCGTATTTTCCTCCAAGTCTTTGTAAACTTTTTAAGATAATTCCTTCTGTAATTTTTGGCATTATCCTTTTGATACATAGTCCCTTTGGATCTCCCCTACCCTGTAACCCCTCCAAACAAAAATAAAGCACAGGAACAAAGCAACCTGGGAGGTAGCTTGTGCAACTTGCTGTCAGTTTGAGCAGGGAAGTGGTGCGTGTGTCCAGATTTGCGTGCATGTGTGTGGCGTTTGTGCATATGTGTGATGAACACTGGAGTTAAACACTTTGTCATTAACTGGTGTCCTTCTTTGGGCAGCAGAGGACCCCGCACGCTGTCTTTTCCTGCATAATGAGACCGTCTTTTCATGCAAGCCAAGCCGCTTGTTTCAGAATATAAGCCCGTGCACTCCCAACAAGTCAGGAGTGATGGCAAAAACCTGTTGTCTGGCTTTGTATTCGGAATAATGGAGTCACTAATCTACTTGATCTGGCCAAGTGAGATAAAGGAGAAAGTGGGGGATGCCCGTGTTTCAGAGTTGGAAGGTACTTGTAAAAGCGATTTCTTTGGGGGAGGGGGAGAAGGAGAAGGGAGAGATGTGTGTGTGGGGGGGGAGGGAAGGAGCAAAGACTGTTGGAAACCTTTTAATTAGTACTAATTACCTCAGCAGAAAATGTTGGAAGCTTGAAAGGATTTGTGTCAGCAAGTGAAAGATCAAAGATTGCTAGGCTCGCATTTTAATCTGTTGGCTATAAAAAGGAATGAGGGGGGTGGTAATGGGACCCAGGAGAATGGCTGCCCAGGTGGCTCTGTCCTTAATCCCTTCTTTACTGCTGCAGCCTGAGGCCTAGTCCCAATTACATAAGAAGATGATTTAATTTAATTTATTTTTGCTTTGACTTTAACTGAATATAGAGGAGAAGCAGGGACATTTTTCTCCTCTTCAGTGAGCATGGGGTGGGACTGAAGATGGTGGGCTTGGCAGATGCACGATCATCCCACTGTTCTTCTCATTAAGCAAAACGATACTTAATATAAAATTTAAGATGATAACAACAACCACAAACTCCGCACAGGAAAGAGTTCTCAAGGATAGAATCTCTGGGTATACCAAGAAGTTGAAGGTGTTTGGTCTGGTTGAGCGGTGGTTGGGACTTTCCTAGAGTAACGTGTGAACTGTGGTGCTAGAAAACTACCTGGTGGATTCATCACCATGACAGTATCTTAAAGGTCCAGAAGGTGGAGGTGGGGAAGGAAGAGGAAAAGACTGAGAAAGAGGAGGAAGAGTGGTGGTGACAACACCACCCATCCCAGGTGGCCTCTGGCCTCACTCCTCCCTTCCTCGCTGCCCCCATCCTCTTTCCCTCCCCTTTAGAAATGGATCAGGCTACGGCAGGGTCTTTATAGCAGAGCCAATTGGTCTTCTGCCCATGTGCCCTTGACAGTCGCCCTTCCTGTGTGGCCACTTGAAGCTGCTCAGCTCTCAACCAATGAATGATGGGACTAGGCAGGTAAAGATCCCAGCTCCTTTGCCCCATTTTGGATATTGCCCATCCACATTGGATCTCACGCTACTGTAGAGCAGAGTTCGGCAAATGACCACACTGTTTTTGTTTCATTTGTATATAAACCAACTCTGCCCCTTCATTGTGTATTGTCTATGACTGCTTTCACAGGGTTGGGCAGTTCTAACAGATCGTAAGGCCCACAGATCCTGGCGTATTTACTCTCTGGCCATTCGCATTGAATGTTGGATGAGTCCTGCCCTGGAGGGTCAAGCCTTAGTTTCTGTCAGCAGTAGCCGGCTCATCACCTATCCTTTATTGACTTTTTTCCCTTTTCTAAATCTAATTTTCTGGTGCTTTCTGTGATCACCTCCCAAATCAATGACTTGCTCTCGCATCCTCATTTCAAGGTCTGTTTCTGGGAACTCCACGCTAACACTGTGTGCGTGTGTGTGCCAAAAGGCACAGTCCCTGCAGACAGTGCTTGCTTATCCCTTGTGCTTCCAGTGTCTGAAGTTTACACCTTCAGAAATGTAATGAGCCCAACACCGAAGATGCTTCAGCCTCTTTGACTGAAGGATCTGAGGTCAGGTCGTTGAGCCTCTCATTCATCAACGTAGGCTCCTGCCTAAACTTCAGGAGACAGGCTGCAGGAAAAGCCTACAAGGAAGTCTGCCCGGTAGAATTGAGGACTACTGGCTGTGGGCTGAAGAGTGTGGCTTAGCCCTCTGGGCCATGCATTTTACTTTTTGGTTTTGGTTATGAGAGGCGGGATCTAGAGTGGCCTGCTTCCACCCCAGAAGGCCAGCCTGGTGAGCGTGGTGTGTACATACCCAGCACCTCTAGGAAAGACTGCTAGAGAAGGTTTGGGGCCCAGATCTCCTGACTTTAGCTCGTGTCCCTGTGATGTCATACTTGTGAATATGAAGCACCTGCTCCCCAGCACCTGTTGTACAATCTACTTGTGTGTGAATATGTCTTGTTCTCTTATGCATAGGTCACTATGAAAGTTTTGAGACAGACTGTGCTGTGGTCCATTACTTCACATCCAAGAAACATAGTCAACAGCATCCTTTGGTCCTTTCTGATTCACCTGAGCAAGTTTCCACATGCTTGACCCATCAGTGTGGCTGGGAGGGCTTCATTTTGTTTCTGTCCATGTAGGTTATATGTTTATCTCAAAACTTTTGTATTGGCCCACATATCTTCTGATCTCAGTTAGTTTAGTCTGATATCCATTTATCACAGGATGGAGAAACAGATGCACCAGCACTTGGCCATTTGTGTTAGTTAGCTGTTGCTGAGTAACAAATTACCTACCTCTAAGTTTTGCAGCTTGCAACAGCAAACATTATTTGTTACACAGTTTCTGTGGGCCAAGAATCTGGATACAGCTTAACCCTGGTGTCTCTCACAAGGCTGTGGTTAAGGCATCAACAGGGCTATTGTCATCTTAAGGCTTGCTGGGGAAGGACCCATTTCTAAGGTCATTCACATGATTGTTAACAGGATATAGTTCCTCCAAGGATATTAGACTAAGGCCTCATTATTTTTCTGGCTGTTGATCAGAGATGACTTGGGTTCCTTGCCATGTGAGAGCCTCTCCATAGGGCAGCTCATGACATACACAGAAGTATCAGAAAGATAGAAGTCAGTTTTTTGGTAACCTTATCTCAGAAGTGACATCCATCACCTTTGCAGTATTCTGTTCATTAGAAGCAAGTCAGGAGGCCCTGCCCACACTCAATTCAAAAGGATAATGCCAGAGCATGGTTTTCAGAAGGAAGGGATCATAGGGAGCTGTCTCAGAATTTGCCTACCACACCACCGACTACCAATTTATAACAGCCCTTTATTTTGGTATTCTTCAAATGAAATATTTTCTTAACCACGTTTTTACTGGTTATCTTTAATCATTAAATAATTTTAACTAGGGTGAAATCCTTCTAAAACTTCTGTCCTCCACTCCTCTGTTTTCTTGAATTCTTTTATAATTTTCAAATTTCATCTCAGAATCTACTTTTTTGAAAGTGTCATTCTTGGACTTTCAGCCTGCAGTAATCATTCCTTCCAAGTTCTTCTTGCACTTATTTTCTGTATTTTTTGTGTGGTATATAATCACATACTGCTTTGTGACAATTCAATTGTTATCTCAAGTTGTTCCTTGAATTTCATATTGTTTAATTTCCACATGTCGACATCTGACATCTTGTCTCTCCATAAGAATTATAAACAATTTAAATGCGGCAGTTGTCTAATACTGCAGATGAAAGCAACTGCAATGGAGATTCTCCTTAAATGTATGTTGACTTTTCCTTTTGATTATGTTGATTTATGGCTCATGACCATGATTTTCTGATGCTACTGCAGGGCATGGTACTCATTGCCCATGCATGGAGTGGCCCAAATCTACTCTGACTTTTGTTGTTGTTGTGGTGGTGGTTGTTAGCTTTGGTTTGTTTATTTTGACAGATTTTTTATTTTACGTTTTAATTTACTTTCCTTTGGTATAAATGTAGTAACCATTATTTCTCTTGATTTTCCCAGTTTTGGCCAAGGATTGGGACTAGAATTCAAAAATACTGCTTTACTTGAGAGTCACAGTTATTTCTACAAATGAATGCTCATGGTCTCCTTCAATTTCCTGGTTTTGTGACACCATAGTGGGGTTGAAAGAGGGAAGTAAAATAAATTCATCTTTGTTGAACATTGACTTCATGCCAGGCATTATTCACTTACCTCTGGGTTCATAGCTGTGTTTCAGAGAATAAACATGAATGCAAATACATTTTATTTTATTTTATCTTACCATATTTTATTTTTATTTTTTTATTTATTTTAAGACACTGTCTCACTCTGTCACCCGGGGTAGAGTGCTATGGCATCATAGCTCACGGCAACCTCAAACTCTTGAGCTCAATTGATCCTCTTGCTTCAGCCTCCCGAGTAGCTGGGACTATAGGCACTCACCGTGACACTTGTCTAGTTTTTCTATTTTTAAGTAGAGACAGGTGTTTCTCTTGCTCAGGCTGGTCTTGAACTCCTGAGCTCAGGTGATTCACCAGCCTTGGCCTCCCAGAGTGCTAGAATTACAGGCACGAGCTACCACGTCCAGCCACAAATGTGAACTTTAGATAAATAATGTGCCATGCTTTTATATTCTGAATTATGGTAATCTTAAACCAGGAATAGGAAGCCAGATCATGGGAAGGGAGAATGAGAATGAGTTTGGTTTAAGGAGGTTTGGATCGACCACCCCATCAGTGCTCATGGCCTTAGTTCTCAGTGCCGAGCTTAAATAGCTGCTTGTGATGTTGTGTTTCATGAAATCCCCTCTTTAGGCACTGATGAGAACCATGGCATTCTTCATCAGAATAGCAGTTACTTAGGTTTATATGGGCTGAACTATGTCGCTTACTCCCACATTCATATGTTGAAGTCCTAATCCCCAGTCCCTCAGAATGTGACCTTATTTAGAAATAGGATTGCCATTGATAAAGAAAAGATGGTACTGGAGTAGGGTAAGCCCCTAATTCAATGTGATCGGTGTCCTTATGGAAAGAATGCCATCTGAAGAGACACAGGGCAAACACCGTGTGAAGACTGGAGTTACACCGCAAGCCACCAGGAGGTAGGAGGGCGGCCTGGGGCAGAGCCTCCGGTGTCTTCAGAGGAAGCCTGACACTGTGATTCCAGGTTTCCAGCCTCCAGGACTGGGAGGCAACTTTCTGTTGTTCTAAAGGACGCAGTTTTTGCGCTTTGTTACAGTAGGCCCTAGGGAACTAAAAAAGGTATTTCTGGTCTGATTTGGGATCTGGGCTCCTCCTGTTTTGTCCTTGGTCCTGAACAAGTCCCCTTGTTTTCTGTCCTTGGTCTGCCATGGCCTCCAGGATTCGCCATTCTCTAAAAGATGCAGATGTGGGGAAGTTGTCCTTCCGGCCTCGTTCCCCATGGAACGAGGAGCCCAGGGTGCATGATAAAGGCGACTCCTCTGGCCACTCAGGTAGCTGTGCTGGGGCAGATTTGAAATGTCTGAGGGGGACCTGGCTTAAGCCCAATCTTCATGGGGTGTTTTCCTGAGCTGTTCTGACTCTCAGGGCAGATGTGTAAACATCTGTGCAAGTTCAGGGCTTCTGAGCGCTAACGAGAGCTGCAGCTTCAACCCATCTGATATGTTTGCTGTCACTTTCTTTTCTAGTGATGTTGGAGAAGGGAAAAGTCACACAGTCTGTCAATCTTGTCTGCTCCCATGAAACTGGGAAAGTTCTATTACTTTCCTTGAGGAGACTGACAGCTGTGCCATCTCTTCAGTCACTGTGGAGGCTCCTTCCTAGATCATGACTCGGGCCGGCAGGATTTAGCTGTAACCCTCGGCAGCTGTGGAGGAGAGCTTGCCAGGACAGTTGTCAGAACTCAAAGGAAGAACAGCTCACCACACAAAGGAGGAAAGCGTTACCCTTCATCTAATCCAGAATTTCTTAACCTTGACATTAACAATGCTTTGGATCAGATAACATTTTGTTGTAGAGGGCTATCCTGCATATTGTAGTGTCCTGGCCTGTGTTTGCTGACAGTGGTATTATTAAGTCATGACAACCAAGAGTGTCTTCAGATGTTGCCAAATGTCTCCTGGGTGTGAATATTGCCCCCTACTTGAGAACAACTGAACCAATCCCTTCAAACAATTGCAGGGCTCTCCGTGTGGGTCTGCAGTGGTTGCTCGGGAGGACGTATAGACCCTTTCTATTAGGAAGGGTGCAGTTGTGGGTGATTGCTAGACAGCTGAGGACAGTTAGAGGAGCTATACCGCCATAAAGATGTCAAGGTCCCAGGGATTTTTAAAGACAGAAAGTGACAAGTAGCTTCAATCACTGCATATTCTTGTAGATTCTAAATGTTCAAATTAACTGACTGTAGTGATCGCATTACCCGGAGTCCCTGTTTTGTGGCTAAGGAGTAGGGTATGTTCCTTCCTGGGTTGCCCAGAAAAGTTTTAGTGGACACCTGTTTTTCTGACAAATAGTGTCCCTTTTATTTGAGGATGTGCCCCAGTTTAGGCAAATTATATGGTCCTCTTACCTTTGGGCCAGACACACTTGACCATGGTATCTGTGTTCAACACAAATGCTGGTATAGACATGGCAAGGGGAAATGCTCGCCCTCTGATTCCTTCAGTCCTCACCTGTCCCTATGATCTTACATACATGTTCTGTATGTCATCGTGTCTAAGATGTACATTTGCTTCGCATTTTAACATTACTGAATCCATCTCAAAATTGATGGCCTCTTGAAATTGTCATTGACCGGGAGGCAGCTGCGACGGAGTTGTTATCAGTGCACAACTGAATTGGTTGTGCTTGTTCTTATCTTTGTTTTGGTTGATTTATACACACTTCACTTAAGAATCCATTGTGATTTGGCACTGAAAGACAAAATTGTTATGTATACAGAAATAACATAAACTTGATGTTATGAAGCAAATGCTAATTGTTGTAGTAATGACCTTGAGTCATTATTTTCTTGCAAAGCAACAAGCATGATATAAGAAGAAGAGCTTTGCGGAGGCGTTTTAAGGTAGGGAAGGTTTGGGTCATTTTTAATTGACAGTGTCTTTTTCGTCTTCCATACCTAGAGTAATCATCGCTCCTGGGATTCATTGGAATGCATTGTACCACCTGACTAGACCCGGAATGTGTACTTGAGTTGGGGGCCCCCAGTGGCTCTCTCACTTTGCAAACATAGTAATGACTTTGGGAAATTAGACGGTGGATACCCAGCTCCCCCCCGCCCCCTGCCAAGAGCCTGGATTGTAAGTGAGGGTTGGGTGTTTGCATTCACCAGTTTTGATAATTGTCTCAGGAGAGTCTGTCGCAGGGTTTATAAGCTTTTCGGCACTCTGATCTAGTCACCCGTCTTTATTCTACTCTGGAGGAATCTGAGGCCCAGAAAGGAGCGGGGCTGTCCAGTGCAGCCGACCCCAGGTGCCACGTTTTCCTAATCCTGCAGCAAACCCTGGGTGAGCCGAGGAAGGGCTGCCTAGCTGGAGCTTTGCATTTCAGGGTCTGACCCATGCTGGACACGAGGGGCTCAGCGGTCTGGCCTCTTAGCTGTCTGTGCTGTATGCGTGTAGACACCTGGTGCCTGAGCGTGAATGTGTGTGCTTTATTAGTCCTCACGGTGCGCGTTATTGGAGACTTGTTATATAAAAGTAAGTAAAGATATTTTCAAGGAAAGAGAGAGAGAAATGATAGGGAAGGAGGAGCAAAAAACAGACGGGAACATTTCTAAGTGAGTCGAGCAGGGGAAGGAGACAGGATTGGGACAGTAAGGACTACTCAGATTCCTGGAGTACTTTGTAGACTACCAAGTGCTTCGCACGTCCAGGTTGGAAATGAGAGGTGGCCTGCTGTTAGTGCATTGTCTTTCCCTGACTGCAGTGCTGCAGGCCCCTTATTAAGTCTGTCTCACCCACAGCCACGGGACTAGAATTCCTGGTTCCTGGCCCAAGATGCCTGCCCAGGGAGCCCCGTGTGTGTGGAGCCTGGAGGGCCTGTCTGCAGTTTTTCCCAGGTTCTCCTGGCACCTCCCCTTTCCTCTCATCGGGGCAACCTCTCAGATGGTGCTAGAGCCCCCAGTAAGAGCTTTCCTGCTATTTAGAAAACCTGGAACTGAAAACAGAATATAGACCATGGTGGGCATTGGCACTAAATAAATTTACCTAGCAATTCTGAACCCGAGGAAGGCCCACCTTACATTTTCCCGTGATTTTGAGTATCTCGTGCTTTCCACTATAACTCCTTCATTTTTCCCTCAGTGTCATCTTTAGAAATGATGTTTTCAGAGCTACCTTCAGACAAATGTTTCCCTTGTGTTTTGGTTTGAGGTATTTTTATTTATTTATTTATTGAGACTGGGTCTCCCTATGTTGCCTAGGCTGGACTCAAACCCCTAGGCTTCATGTGGGACGATAGGCACGCGCTGCTGTATCTGGCCTCAAAGGAATGTTTTGATGAGCCTGTAATAAAAACATTTCTGGGTCTCTTCCTGGACATGCCTTCTGGAGAGGAGGCAGCAGGGTCAAGATTTGGGCCTGCAACCAAGGCATGCAGGTTTGCTCCTCCTCCTGCTCAGTCATCACTGCAGGTGACACAGACAGATATAACCCCTGTGTCTGCAGTCACATGGCTCAGTTAACGGTCAAGGAGACGAGAGTCAGACACCAGGACAACCAGAGAACAGCATGCGTCTGTGGACCCGTAGAGGAAGGAGCCTGCAAACACGATCCTTTGGGTATGCAGCCCAAGCGTGCTCAGCTGGGTTGGGACAGGCTGAGAAGTCTCCTAGGAGGAGATGGGGTATGAACTTCACCTTGCACTGTGGGAGGGATTGCACATCAGCAGAGAGCAGGTGGAGGCGTTTCCAGTGCAGATAAAATGACCAGACAGGTTACTCAATCTTCCCCCCAGGTCTTGGCAGGTCCTTAGAAGGTGATAGGAATAAAATCTGGAGATCTGTCTTGAAAGCTGGGTCAAGACTGATCAAAAAGTCAGCTTTGTCAAACGCGTCAGGCCCATTCTTACCTACAGACAACCCCTGGTGATCCGAAGTCATTAATCCACCCGGAGGCCTATCCTGACCTGAGTTCCCTTGCTTTGAAGTGTGCTGTCCTCTGCAGCAGGAGGAAATAATTTGCTGCCTGCTTCAGTGAACCATCAGGAGAGCCAGCAGACCTAATGACATGTGAGAATATTAACCTCCTACCACGAAGAGCTGTGAATCTTGAGTGGCAGTCTATAATTCACCCTGGACTCCGCGCCAGGCCTCTCGGCTTCCTCTCTCTCTCTCTCTCTCACTTTCTCACTTACACCCAGAGAGAGGAGAGGCCTGCTCATAAAACTTTATATTCTCCGATAGTGCGAGCCTTGCTGAGCTGTTTAGTAATGAGTGACTCTCCTTTTGCAGTCACAGAAAAATGTGTACCTGCAGGGGCAGGACGAGGGGAAGAGTTGTTTTTAATGTTGCACGTTGCTCCTGACAGGGGGAAGGTGCGTGGTATTACGGGAGGTGACCATTTCAATGCTTGGATAACCAAATGTATTTGTAACTCTGCACTTTGTCTTAAAAGTCAAAGGAAAGTAGATGTTAGAATGCAATTCTTAAGATGTTTGGATATTAGAAGATACTCTGAAGAAGGTTTAAGGTCATTTGGAGGCAGAAGAGGCACTTAGAGCTCATTGTATTATGATGGTCATGTGTTGACCCTTTCCGTTCATATGATCTCGGGCCCCTGGGGGACAAGATTATACCCCCAGCGCCTCACAAGGTGCCTGGTCCATAGAAGGCTTCAAATAAAAGGTAGTTAAAAGGTTGAGCCCATTATTTTCTCTAACCCCACATTTTGTGTTTGGAAGAAACCAAGGTCCACAGAGTGATTTACTCACAGCTACAGCTAGAGTTTCTCCTGGGCTATCCTAAGGTTCTTTTCTCCTCTCGGCTTCTCTAGTTATCCGATTGCTGCCCTTGGCATCTGTCGTGGTGTTTTCACAAGCGGTGTGCTGTTCTGGTGGAGAATAGCTTGTCAACTGAGTGATACCAAATCTAAATGTAGGACCGGGGGACCCAAGTCAGGAATAAATATAGAAATGGGCAATTAGCCGTGGGGCCCAGGGTACAAGGAAGTGCAGGCCTGGCTGCCTGGCAGAGAGCGCTTATCATGATAGGGATCCTTAGGCCAGAAGCATCTTCCTTGCTTTGCTTTCCACAGGCTCCATGGGGGCTGGGAGAAAACCTCAGTCATTCACCCTAGGCCTGGAGAAGGGGCTGCTCAGTAAGTCTTCCCCGAAAGAAGAATCAACATATGAATGAATGACCCCTTCCGTGCTTATTAGTATACCTTTCCTTTCAGCCAGGCCACTTAATCTCACTGTCTCAAGTGTCTCTGCACAATACCGGGCACATAGGATTTCTGATGATTTATAGACGTAATGAAATCAAACCTTCTGCTTACTTGCCTTGCACAATGAAGGGCCAAATGTCCACTCCGTGAATATGTAATTCTCAGCCATTCTGATCACTCCAAATTGCTCTCTCCTTCCTTCTACCATCTTCTTCTGAATCTTCCTAACTTCCTCTTCTTTTTTTAAGAATTAATTTTATTAAAACCAATCAAATTAAAGCTGCCTGTGTTCAGGGCGTCTCAAGGTCCATTCATTACGGCTTCTTATCTTGGCAGGCAATGGACATGGAAAGGCAGCTCAGCCATTATGCACACGCGAAGCCCATCACTTCCTGACCAATGGTCAATTCATCAAGCATTTATCTGTTGCCCTCTGAGCAGCGTGATGCTTTGCCTGTCACTTCCAAGTTTGGGTTGCTATGAAAGATGAAGAAAAGCAGGGCATGGGGGAGGCAATTTTTTTCCTTCCCCAACTTTTCTCAGATCTGTTTTAATTTATCAGGTTTCATACTTAAGGCTTGAAACAGGCCCTGCTGTCTGACCGCCTTCCTTCTGGCCTTCTGGAGGTTGCAGGTGGCCTGCCACACTCATGCTGGGTGTTTTGCTGAATGGTGGAATGACCAAGGCAGTGATAAAGCATCGGTCTGGTAGTTTTTCTCCTGCAACTCGTCTTGGTGCTAAGGATGTTTGAGACCTCCTCCAAAACAGTCTAGTATCCCCAGTTTACAGATGAGTAAAGTGAGACCCAGAGAGGGCAAGGACTTGGCAGAAGCAATTATAGCACGGTAGGGATGAAAGCAAGGTGAGAATAAGGTTCCCTGCTGTTCCTGAGACAGAGGTTCTCCTAAGGTCCTGACGTGGTCAGGTGATTCCGAATACATATTAGTATTTCTTTGGAAGCTTTAGCTACATGTTTCCTTTTCTGAGGCAACTCATTTCTTCCTTTGAAAATAAAATATCCACATTTATTTTTCAAAAGCAATCTTTTGGCAAACAACGGTCCCCGTATCGATCCAGGTTTGTCCCCAGGTACTGTATCTCTGTGATTCTCAGACCAGGACCTGCGAAGTGTGCAGGTCAGGGATTTTTCTACCACTGTGATAGATTAGAACATTGAACTTTGCAAGTGTTATTTTTCTGAGGTCTTAGACCACATCCAGGACTTAAAGATCCCACGTCCCCATGTGTAGTGGTCTTACTTTGTGTGTTTACTTTCTACATTTGTGTTTGGCCTGGCCAAGTTGACAAGATAGTGTCCGTCAGAACAACACACTGGCTGTGAAAATGCCACCCTCGCATTCTACCACCCTGCACCAATCAGATAACCAGAGGCAACAAGGAGGCAAGAGCCTTGGTTTAGCCCTAGGAGAAATTCTTCTCCACTTTGCAAACATCTGATCTTTTTATCACCAACGTTGCTCGATGTCGATACTTGGGGCACAGGATATACCGTGATAGGAAATGGAAAGCAAATCTCACAAAGCTGTTCTTTGAGATGTTTCACAAAGGACAGAGCTAGAGCTGTTTTGGAAGGAAGGAAATGTCTGCAATAGCAAGCCACTTTTGGTGGTCACCATATCTCCTACAGCAGCGGTTCTCAACCTGTGGGTCGCGACCCTTTTGGGGGTAGAACGACCCTTTCACAGGGGTCACCTAAATACATCCTGCACATCAGATATTTACATTATGATTCATAACAGTAGCAAAATTACAGTTATGAAGTAGCAGCAAAAATAATTTTATGGTTGGGGGTCACCCCAACATGAGGAACTGTATTAAAGGGTCGCGCCATTAGGAAGGTTGAGAACCACCGGCCTAGAGCCTTCTTTCGTGCTCGAGATATAAAGCTATCTTATAGTCTGGGACAGAAAACATGTTTTCACCTTCTTCAGCCAACTGGGACCTCACAGAATCAGCAGTTGGCACATTTCTGCTGGCTTTCCTGGCCTGATTCCATTCCAGGGGGGCCCGGACCATGGGGAGCTGGTCTTTGGGCAAGCATTTGATCAGGGCCCCTCTGGATCCCTAGGGCCTCGAGGCCCAGCCATGTAAATGTCTCCTTTTCTGGTTGGCTTGCAATGAGCAGACACCATCTGTTGAATTAAAAATTCCCTTTATGGAGGGTGGTGAAAGGCTTGTGTGGAAGAGACACTGTTATCTTTGAAGCAAACAGTTCGTGAGGCTGAAGAGCAGTGTTCTTGGCTGAGCATATGTTTGCCCAATGGCTGTGGGAGCCTCCCCCTGCAGGCGCTGCGTCCACCCCATGGCGACGTGCACACATACCGCGGCTGCGGTACACCGTGTCCGCCCCCTCACATCTCCCTAGCAAAGAAAACCTCCATTTATAGAACCCGCCAAACAAACTCACTCTTTAGACTCTTAAAAACAAACAAGATCCTGAGGCCACAGGCTCCGTGCGTGCATGTGTGGTTTTGTAAAATCTCAAGCCGTGAATCAAAATAATTTTCGAGACGTAGTCAAATCCTGGGCCAAACCCTGTCACCAGGGTGGGAAAAGTGCAGGAAAGATTCTCTTAGAGGAGGGGGGACATCTCAGAAAGGGAGAAGGATGGGAGCAGGACAGCAGGACACAGCTTGTCAGTCATCTAGCCTCTTGGGTCAGCTCCTTATCTGTGTCCTTAGAGACTTCGTTGCTAAAATAACTTCAAGACAAACATGAGACGGGTGGGTCAGAAAAGGCCATATACTACACGCAGCCTTCAACTCTTCTCTCCACTTCTAGAGACCATTTTGCCTACATCGTGTAATGATATACTGTCCTGTATCATTTCTGCTTACTTCAAGTATCACTTTTCTCTCTCTTTCATAGACGGTAAGCTCACGGGAAGCAGATTCCATGGTGTGTGCCACTTGCGTGTCCCCAGATGTGGGTGCTCAGTGAACAGCTGTCATGCTGGAAGGGGGTGCCCCACGGCGTGCTTTTTGATATTAATTAGGCTCTTTGGACTGTAGATTACTCGAGTGCCTATTGTTCTTCGGTTCCCTTATCACCGCATGTGGAATAAGGTATAAGTAGATGCTCAAAGGTTTAGAATTCAATTGCATGGAGACTTAGCTCAAGCTCACCTCGTCTTTAAAGCTTTCCCTAGCCCACCCTCTGTTCAAAGTGGCATTATCATCTAAACATGACACAGGAATACCCCGTGTTATCTGGTAAGTGCTTCCCTGTCTATATCTCCTGCTTTGTAGTAGGGAACCTTGCCACGGTCATCTCTGTGGCTCCAGAGACTAGCAAAGTGCTTGGCACTCAGTCCATTTTTATAAATGAGTAGGCTGTGCACGTGCGTGCCAAGGAGACCATTAGCTGCTGAATCTCAACCAGCTCTGCTTCATGTATACTTAACCTCGTGAGGGCCACAGCAAAAACTCTGACAACTAGTCCTTCAGGGAATTGTTCTATGAGAATCAGGGCATATAGACCAAAAGACAAAACCATTTGTGTCCATCGTTATAATCGGATAACAAAGCTACACATGATGTTTGGATGAAGGACGTTGCAATGGTGAATTTCTGGACCGTAACTAGAAATTATTTAGAGGTGGTTTAGCATTGAGTTTCTAGATGTGACTTGGCTATTCTGTATGGTTCCAGGTACTTTCTCTCTCTGGGCAATCCTTACCTTCTGTGAAGTAGGCAGATGGAACACCCTAAAATTCTTTTAAGACTCCAAGTCTATGAGTCTATAAAAAGACCTTGATAGGACACATTTCACACAAATAGAGCTGCAGCTTTAATATGTAGTTTACAGTCTGTAAGAGGCCAGTGTGTTGAGATGTGCCTTTTTTATCATGAGGATGTCCCCATACTTAGGAAAATATTAAAGAGGGCTTACACAGTCTCAGCTAGACGGTAAGAATAGGCAGAGAGTTTAGCGAGATGGGAATGACAAAGCTAAGACTCTCTGCTCCCCTCTTCCACCAGGTTAACTCATAAGGGGCCCACTGGCAGGGTAAAATGACTCTTGGCATCCCTGGTAAGCTGTAGTTATAGAAGAATGAATTCCAGTCAGATAACTACAGTATCTGGGTAGACCATTAGGCATCACCAATTCTAATCTCTGTATAGAAATTCCCTCCAAACATCCTCCCTGACTTTAGTTATGATCAAATATGTATAGTGACTGAAGAGCATCAATTCTTTAGCGAACAGTTCCTCTGCTTTGACAAGATTTAAAAAAAAAAATTGGTTCAACGTGTTTCATCCCAACTCACATAATTTTCTCCTATTTGTTTTTGATTCTGTCTTCCAGAACCCTAGAGCCTTAGTACTGTAAAATGACTTAGACTTCTCTGCTCCTGGTTAAGCGGCCTTGACTGTCTTTTTATTTACTTTTTAAAAAAAATTTCTTTTTTTGAGACAGATTCTCACTCTGTTGCCCTGGGTAGAGTGTCCTGGTATCATCTCAGCTCATAGTAACCTCAAACTCTTGGGCTCAAGTTATCCTCTTGCCTCGGCCTCCTGAATACCTGGGACCATAGGCGCCTACAACAATGCCTGGCTATTTTTTCTGTTTTTCGTAGTGATAAGTGTCTTGCTCTTGTTCAGGCTGGCCTTGCACTCCTGAGCTCAAGCAATCCACCTGTCTTAGCCTCCCAGGGTGCTAAGATTACAGAGGTGCGCCCCACGCCCAGCCAGCCTTCACTCTCTTAATCACTGTTTCTCGTACCCTTCACCTCCTGGTTGTTCTCCTCGGGTGCTGTTTCTGAATGCCAGTGTCCCTTTGAGTCTGTACCAGAATTGAAACAGAGCTCTAGGCAGAGGATGTAGGGGCCAGCAGAGCTATAGAGTGGGATATAGATCAGAAAAGCTTCTGTGGTAACCCCATCTGGCAAGTCACGCTGAGCCCTCTTCATATACACCACACTTTAACTGCAGCTCCTACTTTTGTGCATGTGGAATTGTTTTATTTAAAAGAAATATTTACTAGAGTTTTTCCTGTTTATAAAATACTATTCAGGATAGAAAATTTAGTAACTGGAGAAAACTATAAAAAATTACTCTAACCCATTCCCCAGGGGTTAGTATTTTGTATCTAGCAGATATGTACATAAAATAGATATGTGTGTGTTTCAGTGTGTTTGTGGGTGTATATGTATACAGAATTTTCAGAAAGTATGCACAAGATTATGTATTAACAGCAGCTTATAAATGAGAAACAATGAATGAAGGGTATTTTGATGACTCTTCTCTACCAGCATGGAAGAAAATGCTCAGAAAAGCATGGCACAAATTATAGTTTGTGTGAAGGATGGAGAGGAACATATAGGTGACTTTTAATTTCCATATATGAGATCTTGGGGTATATGTATCGTAATGTATTTTAACTCAATGTTGTGTACTTAAATGTTTAGCATGAAAATTTTGCTGATTCACAGGGTATTTGTCTACAATGTTGTTTTTAATTGCTGCATGGTATTTTGTTATTATATATATCTGCATAATAATAATAGGCAATTATTATTATTATGCAGATATATAGAGCTTTATTTAATCATTCTTCAATCATTGGGCATTTAGACTCATTAATAATGTTAAAAATAATGTACTGAACATACTTAAAATGTACACATTTTTCATAGTTACTGAATAAATTATCGAAATTGGAATTACTAAATGAAGAGATGATTATTTGTAAGGCTTCTCATATAAATTGCCATTCAGACAGGTTATAACAATTTCAGTTTCCTATCAGTCGAATGTTTGTTACCTTGGACTTTTGACAAAACGGTGTGTTAAAATTTAAGAAAGCAACATAAATACGTAATTTAATTTGAATATTCTAGATTCCTAATCAAGGCGAACATTTCTCCCACATTTTTATTACTGACTAATTTCCTTATAAATTTTCTGCCTAGCTTTTTGATCATTTTTCTATTAGGGCTTCTGCTTTTCCTTAATGATTTATAAAAGCTGTTTTTATATTTAGGGTGCTAAATCTTAGACTATTAGAGTATTTGCAGACATTTTCCAAATTTTTATTTGCCTTGTAATTTTTGTTTTTAAGTGGATACTTTTGGTTAGTTGAATGTTAAGTCTACATGTAGTTCTTTGCATTAGATAATGTGAATTTTCATCTTTCTGTGCCAAATCAATGTATAATGCTAACAGAATCATTTTTGATCCTACTGTATCTTTCTCAATATCTTCTTCGGGTCTTGTCCTTTGTAAATGTGACAAGCATGTCCCTAACAAAGTCATTGGCCAAAAATCCAGGCCAGTGTCCCTAACATCTTCCTTCCGAGAGTGATTTCACCTGTTCATCAGTACCCTTCAGGTACATTTTTAAACCAGTATGACTCTACCTAAAGTTGTCATTCTCCATCCTGCTTTTTGCCTTCCCATCACAAGGATATGGCTAGAAGCTCGTTGAAAGTCATTTTGAACTCTGAATGTAATATGTGTGTTCTTTATTCCTCGTTTGAACAGCTGGTCTCAGAATTTTTCCTTAACACACAGAAACTGCCTATTCAAAGATCTGTGACATATGGGTATATATCCTACCTCAAACTGCAGAGGGTTTGGGCTAGCTTATTATTATAGAATTAGTAAAAAGTAATACATAGAAAAATAAAATATCAAGACTGTAAAAAAAAAATTATAAGCCTTGACAATGAAGTTAGAAAACATATATAGTGATGATGAGGTGTTACCTTTTCACAATTGGGTCACAATCTAGCTGTGAGATTCTTGGTAGCAAAAGCAAAAAGATTCTTGGTAGCATGATCAGATACGTTGTTCACATCGTCCTAAGGCAAGGGAAAATCAGTTCAGAGGTATAATCTGACCGGAACATCATATAGATAGATTTATAAACTCATGAATCCAAAAATTAGAGAATCAAACTTCTTGCCTCCCTTGTCAAAAAAATTAACTGAAAGCATCTATTTCTGGGTGTCTAGCTTTTTATTTTTCTTCAGGAGTCATATTTGTGAGTTTTCTTAGTACTCTTAGAGATGATACGTGGGTGCTGCAGACTTAGTTAATTCCCTTAGTTTTTTGACTGGCCTTGGATTCAGATCTCTTGCCCCAGTGTTTAATTTAATTCTCTTCACCTCATGTTATCCTTCATGGCAGGGACCTCAGGAGAGCTTTGGGGTTGACCTTAACCCCCAAGCCATGTGCTGCAATGCCTCCTGATGTCCGTGTGCACTTTCTTTTCTTTCTTTCTTTTTTTTTTTTTTTAAGACAGAGTTAAACTGTTGCCCTGGGTAGACTGCTGTGGTATCATAGCTCACAGCAGCCTCCAACTCTTGGGCTCAAACGATCCTTGTGCCTCAGTTTTTCTACTTTTAGTAGAGATGGGGGTGTCATTTTTTGCTCAGGCTGGTCTTGAACTCCTGAGCTCAAGCAATCCACCTGCCTCGGCCTCCCAGAGTGCTGGGATTGCAGGCGTGAGCCACCACACCCAGCCAGGGTGCACCGTCTTGTGTAGCCCAGAACCTTTGCCACATTCTTCTGCTTCCTAAAGACACTTCTACACCCTGTTGATGTGTGACTACACCACACTTGCAGTATGGACTAATTATTTTATAGTATTATTTGTACATACATATCTGGCTAAGGGACTGGAATGGCAGAGAAATACAGTAGGACCTCTGTAAGTTGACCACACAAGGTATTTTAACAAACTAGTCAACAAGGAGAGGTGATCGACAGAAGGAACTAGGCTACTATACTGATGCAAGTAAACGTGCTGCTTGTCTCATTTCTGAAAATTAGGTCAGCTTAGGTCAATGGAGAGGTGGTCAACTACAGTGATTCTATTGTATATAGAAAAACATAGAAAACTGGCCAGGCGTGGGGCTCACACTTGTAATCCTAGCACTCTGGGAGGCTGAGGTAGGAGGATCTCTTGAGCTCAGGAGTTTAAGACCAGTCTGAGCAAGAGCAAGACTCTGTCTCTACTAAAAATAGAAAAATTAGCCAGCTGTCATGGCAGGCACCTGTAGTTTCAGCTACTTGGGAGGCTGAGGCAGGAGGATCGCTTAAAACCAGGAGTTTGAGATTGCTGCGAGCTATGATGACATCATGGCACTGTAGCCCAGGGCAACAGAGTGAGACTCTGTCTCAAAAACAAACAAAAAAATATATAGAGAGAGAAAGAATCACCTCTATATGCTATATATAGTACTGTGTATATATTTATAGATGTGTATGTATATGTATATACATGCACATATATAATATAGTTATATAACTGTAGCCATTTAAATAGGCTATATGGCAGAAAGAAAGACTACCTCTTATGGGGCTAGGTAAACAGACTGTGTACAATGTCTATGCGCCCAGGGGCCCATTTACTGGGACCTGAGCAGTCACATCACACCTCATCAATTCTCTTCTTTCTTCTTTTATTCCCCACCAGTTATTTTTGTGTGTTCTTACAGCTTCGGTCATGACTCTTGTGCTAAGTTAATTTGCAGACATTTTCCTCGGATCTCCTGCGTGCCCGGCACCATACCTGGCATGGTGGGGGAAGGAGGAACAAGTTATTACTTCTGCTCTTAAGGGTGATGTTTACACTATTTAACAACTGCACCAACCAATCAGAATGGGCACGGGCTAGATCAGGGTCCTTGGTGGCCCTATGCTGTGGTGGGCACTGACCTCTTAGCTGCTGGATTATGAAGATGTCTAGGGTACCAAGGAATGGCCAGGGTGACAAGGAAGGTGCTCAGAGTGGCAATTATTTACATATTGGTAAAGGCATATTTAAATATTTTGGTGTACTGGTGCAGACTCACTAAATGTGACCCCTTTCTGTTCTCAGAAGCGAGGCCCCAAAGTAAAGATGGGAGGCCTTCCGGCCTCTGAAAGAATGCATGCTGACGGATTGCCCCTGTAGCTCCTGGCCATTGTCCTGAGTCCCACTCGCTGTCCGGGCTTGGATTCTGGTGGCTGCTTCTCTCTCAGACACTCATAGGCTGTGGCAGTGGTCAGTTGGCGAGGCGGCAGTGAGCCCTCACTGTGCATTTAAGTTTGCCAGGTGTGCGGAGGTTGCCCTGAGATCCCCTGTTGCTGGGAGCTGGACAGACAGAAATCATCCAGAGAGACCAGGTAACACCTGATCCTTGCAGGTCTCGGAGAACTAGCCAGCCCGGCAGTTGTCAAACATGTGAAGTCCCGTGGCCTCCCCATCTAGAATTCCCATGGTCTCCCTCTCTACTCAGTTAAAAGTTTGGTTAGGGACATTTAGATGGATATCTAAGGACACAGATAAAGACCTTCATCGAGAATGGTTTGAGAATATCTTAACCTTTGGTCTGGGACTTGAGGCCAAATACGGTCCCAAGGAGAGTCTGTGGCTAGTGGTCTGCACTGCTCCCTGCCTATGTCAGGCCAGGCTGTACATCACCCCTGGTATAGGCTGGGAGCTAGAGAAGAGAGACCTAACTCTTGGCACAGCCTAGATTCCAGGGACTGAACCAGGGGTTCTGGAAGTGTCCTCTGGTAATTCTTGTGGCATAGTGTTTTGGCTGGTTTTTTTTTTACTGGGAGGAGGTATGAGCCAGAAGCATCTCCTAAGCAATCCTACCAGCCCTGGCCTGGCTTGGCCTGGCCTGGCCTCCCCTCCCCTCTCTATTTCTCCATTCTGTTAAGTGGCTAATTTGGGGGGGAAAGAATGAAGGTCAGTGAGGTTGCGCCCACCCAGGAGCAGGAGAGACTGAGGTTCAAGGGGCAGCCCTTCTGTGGGGCCCGCTGCTCTGCCCTAGGCCCCTCCATGATGGCCCCGGTCAGGGCCTCCGCTGGGCAGGGCAGCCGCCGCCTGTTTAGCGCCGCTGTTTTTATAAGCTAATGAGGGCAGAGTGTGAGCCACGGGCGATGATGCTGGGATATTAACTGTGACAGGAAGCTTGATCATAATTATCTTAACGAGGATAGGGTTAATTACAGTGGAAACTTAAAAGTTCTCTCTGTTTGAATCCACTGGAGCCGAATGCGTTGTGATGTTTTGTCATTTTGATGTGACTTTGGAAAAGGCACTGGAGCTCTCCTGGCAGCTGCCATGGCTCCTGGGGGAGCCCAGGGAGGCCCCTGGGAGTGAGGGAAGGAGGTAAGAAGCTGGTACCTGTGGGCAAGATCCTGGCTGTGCTCCTGGTGGAGGGGGAGGCAGGCAACCTGCAGGGAGTTCCCAAGGTGCTGATGAGGCTTCCAGAGCAAACCACTTGCCCTGATCGGCCATGTCCGCCATCTCCCTGGACCTTGGTGGTTCTGTACCAGGCTAGGACAATCCCTCTCTAGCTGGCTATGCCTGGGCTGTGTCTGAAACCTTGCCTTCCCCTCCAGCCCCCAGCCCACACCTCTCACATCAAAGCCACTGCCCATAAGCTGGAGTGATTGTCACCCTCTCCACCAGGGCTCTTGTTTGGGGGTGCATGTTGCCATCAATCCACAATGTTATGGCAGAGAAATTGCAATCCCGTCGCCGTGTCCCCATAGTCATTGTCCTATTCAACAGCGTAGATCTACGTGGTTCTTTAAAGCATTTTAGTTTTTGCCTCATCATTTTATTTTATTAACAGTGCATAACTGTCTGCTCCCCTCCTCCTGTCCCCAAGCCCTCAGCTCTAAATTTAGCTGATTAAATCACCAAGTGCGTGCAACACCGATGACATGAAAACAGGAATTTACTAATTAGCAAGCCCCCACCCCATGTGACATTGCTTCCTTTTTTTACTGAGCAGCTAATAACATCACATGGCAAAAAGAATCTCAAAGCCAGGCAGGTGACAGGGGATTTGAGACTGATCTTCCCACCTCCTCTGGGAGGTCTCCCTCCAGGGTAGAGCTCTGCCCGAGAGCCCGCCCTGCGGGGAGAAAACGGTGGCCTTGGTGGGGACAGGTGCGTCTTCGGAATTCCTGGGCTCTGCCCCTCTTCATGCTGTGTCGGTTTGTTTTACAACTCCCCGAAGCGCCCCTGGAAGGGTGCTTTCTTCTGCGTGCCATTTGCTGTGTCTCAGCCTAAGAGTATAATATTTACATTGCCTAACACCAGAGCAGTGGGTATTTGGATGCTGCCTCTGACTCAAGCCTGTGCACAAAGTATGTATTAGCCATCCTTAAGGTGCCCTCGCCAGGAGTGGCCTCACCTCCTCCTGTGGTCGCCAGGGCCCTGGTCCTGAGAAGCACTTTGGGATCGGTGCTCGTCAAGCCCTGCTGACAGGGGAAGGTTCCTCGTAGAAGCCCACTGCGCACCTCTGTGAGTTTGATCATCTGTGCGCCCCTGCATTCCCACAAAACCCCCAAGGTCAGGGCTTTGGGAGAGTGAATGAAAAGGAGGAAGGAAAAAGAAAAACCAGGATTGGCTAGTAACTCATTAGTCCTCTTTCAAGTACTCTTTATTAAATCCTGTGAGCTGGATGACACACAGAATAAGCGGGGTCTGAGTAGCTATTGATATGCCTGAGTTCACACTATGGCAGATAGAGGGGTGGAGATAAAGTTCCAAACCTTCCTGCCTGGGTATGTGTAAGTTGTGCTTTGCCTCTTAGAACCTGGAGGAAAAGAGAGAGGAGGAGAAGGAAATGAAACTCGATGACCCCTGAACCTTTAATCCAAACGTATGTGGCGTTATCCCCCTGTGATGGGGCAGGCAGCGCTGGTTGCTGGAGTAAGCACATTCCGGGCCTTGAGCCCTGGGTGGGACCACCCTGAGGTCTGGCAGACATGGAGCATGCAGACGGAGCTCGGGTCCAGCAGAATCTAGAAATTTAATTACTTACAATGCATTTTACACCTCGCAAGTGTTGACTATATCTTGGAGTCTTCTTGGCAGAGATCCCACGAGGGCGCTGTGGGTGCCTTGGGAAAGGTCTGGTGCCCAAGTTCGCACTCACAGCAGATGTGCAGACCTTGCACACGCTAGCACACGAGGCTGCAACGTGAGTGCTTTCGGTAAGTGAATAAATGGCGTGGACGACATCTCCCTGATTCGTCACATTTTATGGAATAGCCAGGGATCCCGTGTGAGCGCTCCCTCAGGCCCACGCCGTAGCTCAGCTGTCAGCCTGTGCAAGCTCAGCACATCTCCTGGGTCTGGCAGGTGAACGAGCTGGGAGTTTGTGTCTGTGTGCCAGTCCTTTGGCTGGGCGGCTTTCTTTAATTAATGTCTGCACGCACCCGGGCAGGCAATTGTGCACAACTGCCCGCACCACCTCCACCCCGACACTCATGACAGCCTATAAAATTAAGAGTTAACTTTCAGCTGCATGTGTAAGCAAGGCTCTTTTCCCCTTTTCTGATATATTTTTTTTCCTGAGCTGGGTACTTCATTTTTTTCAGATGCTTATGTTATTTACTGCCTCAGCATCTACATGGCTGCACGCTACACTTCTCTCAAAAAATTAAGTGAGAAATCCACTTTCCATAAATTAAAAAATTAAAACAGTAACTCCAGGCCAGGATCTTTGAAGCAGAAATACCCCCGCCCCCCCCCACATCACCACCAAAAATAAATAAATAAGAAGAAATAATGAAAGTAAAAGAAAAGCCCTCTCAGAATAGAAGGATTATGTAATTCTGCAGTTGCTTTGCCTTTTGGGCAGCCACAGGGACACTGGGAAGAAGCAAATTGAGTGATTAGTAAAGAAAAAAGGCAGAGGGGGAAAAGAAAGTTAAAGGATGTGAAGGGAGAGAAAGAGAGCCTTCCTTGCCTTTTCCCCTATGACTGTACAGAGGAGAACCGCTAAGAAATGATACTTGAAGTTATATTTATTATTGTAAGAGGGTATGATATTTCTGGGCAGGAATGATGGATGACAACTTAAATTTGTGTCCAGGGAATGAAGGTGAACTGTGACAGAGTTATTTATCTTGGGAATGGAGGTTAGGGTCAGCCGAGGCTGGGTGCCTGAAGGCACAAGACATTGACAAATTTATCCTGCAGGCCGTATCTGAAGCCCTTTGTTTTGGATCCTGGCTACTCACTAAGTGACCCTCATCCTTCATGTTGGCAATGCGTGAAGGATTCGGTGAGTGCCAGCGGCCTCTCCTCCCCCGCCGCCCCCACCCTGGCTCCTGCTACTAATTCTTGTCATTCACTTTGCTGACAGGCACCAAGCCCAAACTATTCCCAGTCCTGAAAGGGAAGGTTAAAATATTTATTTCGGCTCATAATGGCCTCCCTGATTTAGTGCAGGATCATTTTTCCTGTTGCCTTTGTCATTTCAGGTCACTGGAAGGACTGAGCGCATTCAGGATCCTGGAGGAACTCATCTTGGACAACAACCTGCTGGGGGATGACCTCGTGTTGCCACGGTTACCCAGACTCCATACCTTAACCCTCAACAAGAACCAAATATCCTTTCCTCTGCCTGCTGCCCCCACTCCCCGCCCGGCCCTACAGTCGTCCCCTCCGACCCCACCCCACCCCGCCCCAACAAATAGCTGCAAAATGTCAAATGAGTTTTATGTGTCAGCTAAATTAAAGCATGTGAAATACAGTCCGTGGGCAGACAAAGCGTTCTGTCTTCTGGCACTTGGGACACTTCAGAGTAATTTATTATAGGTCATTCATAAATGAAATGCACCATTATATCTTCCTGTTGCTCCATTTTAGTGTAGAGATCTAAGTTATGGCTGTGAAGAAATCTTTTTAATAGATAAAAATAGAGAAAGAAAATAATGTCGCTGCTGCCAAGGCGGCGGAGCTGGTTCCGTTTGCTTGGGCTTGTGTGGGAGGGCGACCTCTGGTGGCAAGTGGAGGGTAGTGCTGCTACGCAGAGTGTTTTCTCCTAGGGTTCTGGAAGGCTCTGGTGGAGGCTTGGGGAACATTTCTGGCGAGGGAAAGGAGGGGGAAGGTGCTAAGGGGGAAGAGAGATGTGAAGTCTGGGCCTGGCTCTGCCCTCCGTGGTGGATACATGCTGAACTGGGGATGTCAGAGGCTGGAAGAGGTGATGTAGTATATGGCCTCCCCTACATCCTGTCTCTGTGATACTTACAGGGACTAACTGCTCTGGATTCTGCAGTGGAAATAGACATTATGTAATAGTATATGGCCTCCCCTACATAGGTGAGGACCTACCCTGCCTCTGTGATGAGATGCACAAGAGCTAACTGCTCTGGATTCTATAGTGGGTGTGGAATCAGGGAAGCTTTCCTGTAACATTAGGCCCAAAGCTCTTCCATTACTGGTGTTATGGATTACCATGTGCTATTATAGAATGTGCACCACGGGGCAGGGAGTTTTCTCTGTTTTGTTAACTCCTCTGTCCCTCACGCAGAGAATAATGCCTAGCACAAGGTAAACGTTCAGTAAATATTTGTGGTATGAATGAATGAATCACTCTCATTAGTTATTTACTGAACCCTTCTAGGGATCAGGCACTGTGCTGGATACGTTATATGTATTAATATCATTTTTAACTCTTACCAATCCCTGTGAGAAGGATGTGGCTTTTCCAGTTATCCAGATGTGGAAAGAGGTGAGAGGTATAGGCCCACAGCCATTAACAAGGTGCCAGGTCTCCATGATTCAGTGTCAACTGTGGTTATATCCAAAGTTCTTTCCACTCCACTGTGTTGCTTCAGACTTGATGTCCATGGCCTTGTTTTATTGATGGAGCGTTTGAGACCTGGAGTAGTTGAATCACTTGTTCACATTCACAGAGTAAGTTAGAAATAGAAAAGGGAGGAGGACATTTTCCTGTGGAGTAGAAAATAAAAAGCAGATATATGTGTTAAGTTTAACACATGCATAAGTCAGTGTTAAAGAATGTTTTGCAAGGCATTCGTTAGCCATTGTTTATACTTTAAGCCATAAGTTAATGTGTTCCTTATTCTATAAAATGTTATCTCCATCAGCTCTTGCTGCTGTAACAGAATACTATAGATGAGGTGAATTAAACAACATTTATTTCTAAGAGTTTGGAGAATGCAGGTCTGAGATCAGTATGCTGGCATGGTTGGGTTCTTGGTCATGATACTCGCTGCTGTAGTCTGACATGGCGCAGAGAGCGAGAGTGTGCACAGAAGCTCCCTCGTGTCTCTAATGAGGACAGTCATCCCACCATCATGAGGGATCTACCCTCACGACCTGAATAACTTGCAAAGGTCCTGTCTCCATATACCATCACATTGGGGATTCGGATTTCAACATTTACATTGTAAATCTGCTTCTGGTGGTCATTATCAATTGGCACTTTAATAAAAGTAGAAGGCAATGGTCTATAAGTAAATTCACAGCTTTGTCACAATGGGATTTTGATGGATTTTCCTCTTTTTTATCCTTTGGTCAACCAAGCTTCCCAGTCTCATTGTTTGAATAATAATGATAGTCATTTTTCTTATGGCTTCCATGGCTGTCTTAGGCAATCAGTTGGACAATAGTCTGAGATCAGTCATTCACAAGGATTTTTAGAATTTGGGTGATACGGTTGCTCATGTTTTGTGAACCTTGTCATTTTAGAATATTAGAGTCCATGGGTCAGATTAATCATTTTTAGCTGTGTGGCCTTGGACAAGTCATCCTCTATGAGCTTCTGTTTCTCATTTTCAAAGAAATAACTGGACCCAGATGATGGTTTTATTCTCAGAATTGCTGTCTGCAGAGATCATTGGATGTCTTGGTACCAGAGTCCTGAGATACTGTTTTTGTCTTTGGTTGAATCCTTCCCCTATTCTGTGCTCCAACTTCTTTAACCTGTGGTAGTAATGCTGGGAGGGCAATGCTAATGGACTGAGAGGGGCTGATGCAGGAGACACCATAGATATAAGCCTGACCAATGATATCGCTGTGCTGTTGCGGTACACTTTATTATCAGCAGATACAAAAGCCAATAGTTGGCTCTCTCTGGACATGCAGCCCGACTCCTTTCCTTCTTTCTCCTCTGATCTGCTGGTGAGATTGGGAAGACCAGCTCCCCCATCTACTTGACCCAGTAGACCCATTCTGTGACTACAGAATGAAAGGTAGATTAAAAACAGCCACTAACATCACACACTATCCTCCCAGATTAACACTTCTGTCTCCACCTTTTCAGCCCATGAAATTGTGAAAATACCCCAGGCTCTCCAATAATTTCTAGGTTCCTTATTGCTGCCTAATGAAATGCCTTGGATGTGGGCTTTACCAGGTAGTTTTTGCTATATAATAACCCACCCTCAAACCCAGTGGCTTAAAACAACATACATTTTATTTACAATTCCATGGGCCAGGTATTTGGCCTGGGCTCAGCTGGATGGTTCTGCTGCTGCTTTTACCCTGGGTCACTCATATAGCCACAGTTATCTGGAGGTTCAAGTAGGACTAGATGATCAGAGATGGGCTTATACATGTGTCTAGAGGTTGGTTCTAGGTGTTAGCTAAGCTATGTGTCTCTAACAGGCTAGCATAAACCATTTCACATGGAAGGACTGTTCTAAGAGCACAAGTCCAGTAGTATAAGTACTTTTAAAGTTATCCTTGTGTCATGTGTGTTGATGTTCCATGACCAAAGCAAGTGACATATCAGCTGTAGAACATGTGAAAGGGGACTGCAAAAGGTGTGGGTATAAAGAGGCACGGCTCATTCCTACAGCAGTCTACCCCACAGGTCTTGGCATTATATTTCCTTAAGATTTTACTTTATATTTGTAATGAAGTCTTAGAAACAAGGAACTGTTGATCTTCTAAAAAGGAATTAATACTTTATTGTCAATTGAGTCTTTAAACATATTAGGATGCTTGCTCCGAAATGAGATTTTTATCTCAAATTCTTCTGTGAAGTGTATTTTTCATATTTTTGTCACCCATTTGTAGAATGGTTATGCACCCTGCCTAATTTATCTGCCATGTAAATCTTGATTTTTTCCACTTTTGGTTTGACTCACAGTTAAATATGTCTGTGTTACTAGACCCTGGGAACTTGGGTCATTGGCTTCTTTTATCCTTTGGCAAGAGAAACTATCACATAGTAGTTAAGAGCAACAGGCTCTGAAGCCAGACTTCCTGAGCTTATACCCCACATCTGCCACTTTGCTGCATGACCTTGGGAAAGTTATTTAACATCTCTGTGCTTTGGTTTCCTTTGCAAAATGGGTAAAATGATAGTAACCACCCCATAGGTTGTTTGGAGGGTTATTCTAAGTGTCTCACAAATACTAAGTTCTAGTAACACAGTAAATGCTATGCATGGATTAGTATTATTGTTGTTATTATCCTGGAGAATTGTATAAACTTGTCTGACCTCATATAACCAAGGACAGAGTATAGATTTAGAATGCTTCTTTGACTTTCATAATTTAATATTGCCCTGATGTCACCATGTGAGTTGGGTGCTGTTGGTGAACAATTCTCATTTTTATGAAAAGACTGGGAGAGTGTGAGCTTTTTTGAAGCCACATAGATTGTTAGTGTTTTGGGGCTCTGTCTAGAACCAGGTATGCTGATTCCGTGCCCTAGACCTTGATATCCAGATGAGAGGTGATCACTGCACAGGGAGGAACTAAGATGCAGGAGGGTTAGCTGCCTGTGCCTGCTGCTGCAAGGCTCTGCTCCCAGCTGGGGCTGTGGACACTCCACTCATGAAAGAGATTCCAGGGCCCAGGCCCAGCATCTAGCAAATTCCTTCTGTATTCATCAATGGGCGTCTCCCTGCCCATCTGCATACCTCCTGCTGGACCTGCCTTCTTTTTCTACCAGAGCTTTGTTCCAATGTGTTCAGCCCTCAGCTTTGGTGTCCTGCGCTGGTAGGTCTGAAAACTTGGTTATCTTAGATTACCTCTTCATCTCTTGGTTTGTAGCTATTTTACCTTCTTCCTTTGGTTCACTTAGACTGGTCAGGTAGCCATTGGCTGTGAACTGAAACCCGCCCCCTCCATCCCCCTCATGCGCTCTCTCTCACTCTCCCAGGGACACACACACACCGCCCGTGCTCTTCCACCAGTAGGGCTGAGTACTTGGTAATGGTCTCAGCCTTGGCATGTCTGAATTCTCGGCCTCAAGTACGGGACCAACTGAAAGTTCAGGAAAATGTAGATATTTGGACACAATCAAACGATTCTCCTGCACCTTCCCTTCTGGGCATTGGGAGAGGGAAATAAGCAGACCTCATTTGAAATCACACTTCCTTTTCTGTCTCCCTGTTTGTGGGCAGTCCTTGTGGCTCAGTGAGTAGGGCGCCAGCCCCATATACTGAGGGTGGTGGGTTCGAATGTGACCCCAGCCAAACTGCAACAAAAAAATAGCTGAGCGTTGGTGGGTGCCTGTAGTCCCAGCTAGTCAGGAGGCTGAGGTAAGAGAATCGCCTAAGCCCAACAGCTGGAGGTTGCTGTGAGCTGTGACGCCATAGCACTCTACCAAGGGTGACAAAGTAAGACTCTGTCTCTAAAAAAAAAAAAAGTCTCCCTGTTTGTGCCAGCACATGACCCTGAGTTTGAATTCTAGTGCCAACAGAAAGGGAGAACAGTGCTGCATGGTACCTAGCAGGGTTGTGGCAGGGAGACTCCTGTGCCAGCCAGAGGGCAGGGCCCCAGCACTTCACTGGGTCACCTTGGGGAAGTCTCCATAGCTTGTTAGGGAGTTTCTTCATCAAATGGGAAATGCACACTACAAACATTTTGATGGTATAATATATGAAAAATCATGTTAACACCCAAAGACTTTATAATTTCTTAGTACATTTTACTGTTAGCCAAAATACCAGAAGGCCATGTTTGAGGTACAGTGCACAGCCGGATACTAGCACCTTGAAATTGCCCCCAGAGACAGACTCCTCATTCTCCATTTTTTTTTTTTAATTCCCCCTTTGGGTTACGAAACCCGGAAGCACCTTCCCTAGACCCACAATTTCTTTAAGATCCAGGTTTGAATCTAGGCTCTGCCATTTACTGGCAGTGTGACCTTTAACCTCAGTTTCCTTAATTGTTTCTTGGATGAGATAAATTCCTGACATATGTATATGTGAAGGAAAATGAGATCATATGTCATTATGTTGCATATTTAGTGTTCAAAAATCCTGTATTAGGATCAGCTTTGGTTGAAATCCTCCCAGGGCTATAGAGACTGCCCTTTGACCTGGAGCACAGCCTGGAGGGAGGGATGTGCCATTCTCACCTGGGAGACAGCTTCAAACCTGTGCAACTGGACACGCACAGCAGGAGGCTCCCCTCCTCCCCCATGATCCTAACTTACAAGGCAAGATGCTGCTTTGATCTCGAGCCCTCTGCAGAAAATCTCCCTTGGCAAGCCTAGCCATGACAGCTGGGCTCAGCGATGGCAACTTTCTGTAGACAACACTGAAAAAAATCTAAACGCTAAGTGTTCCGGAGAAGACTTGATGAGGGAAACCAGGTGTGTGCTGAGAATCCAGCTGGAGAGAGTTGAAACTGTGCCAGTTAGCTTAAGATTAAAAAAAAAAAAAATGGGGGGCAGGGAAAGCACCCTTAGGAGAATCCCTGAAATGGTCTCTACTACAGTGACGTGTTGATTAGCCAGGGACACCAAGTTTCTTTCACTGATTGCCTCTGGTTAATTTTCCATGCACTTGACAAAAAAGGAATGTGACAAGTTCTATATCAGACCTCAGAATCAGACAAGACAGGGCTGTGTTTGTCCTTGCTGACTCTCGAGACCAAAAAACCAATTAAAACTCCTCCTTGTGTTGGATCCTCTGGTGGCGGTATCAACATAAAGATGAAGGGCTGGTCCTGAGCATTTAGGGAGGAGGAGCCAATGCTTTCTGTCTGGCGTGGATTTGGGGCAGGGTGGTGGGAGGCACCCGACTCAGCCCAATTTATCATTTAGAAGGTTGTTTAAAGACTTATGAAGATGGAGCTTCTGCCGTGCAGAATATCCTAAATGAGGCAGGCTCTTGGAAATCCCTTGGATTTCATTGGCACAGGATAGCTGAAACTTCTTAGAATCTGTAGACCCTTTGCCCAAGAAGCTCCCATGATCCACTTCTCCATGGCCTCCCACTCAGGGGAAGATCCGGGTTTTAAGGGGTGTGAAACTTTTATAACTTGAAGGAGCCCTCTTAAAGACTGTATAAAATTACAAATTCAAATGTAGGAATGAAAAAAGAATGTTTATTTGGAATAAAAATGTATCAAAAGCAAATTTAAAAATTTTAAGTTGATAAATTCTATAACTATCAAAATGATCTAGAAAGGCAATATTCCATAAAAACATTCTTTGTATCCTAGATATGCCCTTATAAGAACTTTTTTCCCTGCAAATTCCCTAGATTAAATGATGACATTTTATAGCATTTCCTGTAGAGAGAACAAAAAGGTATGGTTCATCAGAAGTTGACTTTTATTCTTTATAGTCTAGAAATGTTTCTTTCAGTTTCACCATTCATTGGTGATTTCACCACTCATTATTATTGATTTCACAACTTTATATTTTGGTAAAACTTTCAGGATTATTACATTTTAGGGAAATCTTTACATATTTCTTTTATAGCTGAGCTGTGGAAGATTCCAGGACATTTCAAGTTGTGTAGATGTGTGCACACGTGGACATACTCTCAACTGAATCTTAAACATTCTTTGAATTTGTTAGCCATTTTATCATCAGTCTTATCTTGGTTCTTGCATATTTGTGTCAACATGGTGGGTGGTAGTATTACTGAAAGCCATTCTTACTGGTACTGTTGCAAATAATTTAACCAGTCACTGAAATGACTGCAAACCATACAAATATACCCAAAGAATGATTAAATGCCACTCCTATGCATGTTCTTCTTAGCCAGGTCCTCAAGATTCCTGTAGCCCCTCCCACTGTCACACAACTCCAGGGAAAATATGATGGAAAGAACCTAGTGGAGGAAGACAGTGATCTTAACTGATTATGGTTTAAATAACCTACTTCTGCAAACTTTACAAAAATATATGACCATGTGACTGTATTACTAGGGCCCTTTCCAGGGCCTTGGAAGGGGCCTGTGCAAGCAGGAAGCCCTTCACACATAAGCACCATAGTAAATCTGAATATGTAGATTTACTCAAATTAAAGTAGGCCTGTATCCCTAGAGGGTGGCATGCTGGGCTTCCTTCACACCTCAATAAATGTTGACTGGAATTTCAGTCTAACTCATTTGCCCAATGTTTCCTTAACTTAAAAATCTTGTCAGTTTTGAGTTCTATTCCTTCATGTTCCCACCTTCATATAGTAGATGAAAAAGAGCCAAGATGTAAGAAATTTTCCTTAAGAGGGACTTAGATTTTGGTCCGACTTTTCTATCCATCATAGGAAGGGCTTCCCAAGTAGATCATCTAGGGCCCTCATCAACATATGCGATAAATTAGACTCCAGATCAGTATGTCAGCACTATTTTGGCAGCCCAAGCATGGGAGAAAGGCCCATACAGTCCGAGTCCAGACATGGGTTCTCCACCTGAATGACACTGTTGACGGTTGGCCAGTCCTGAGTACCAGACAGATGAGGACTTCGAAAATTTTGAGGAAGGCTCTCCAAAGCACAGGACTCCATGCGGTGCCTCTGCACATATCTAAGGACCCTGATACTTTTTCATTCTTTGATATAGCAATAACTGTGAAATATACAAACATACCTGCTGGAAAAGCTGGGTTTTCCCTGGAATTGTTCGCTGTCATTTTAATTGGTTATATTTAAATGATTATCTTAAAAGTATGATGCTCAAACTTTAAAAAGTAGTAAGCATGTTTTGTCTTCAGTGATGAGATAGGTTTAGGATGTGTTTCCTGGCCACCCACCCTAGTACTTCCAACCTTGCCTCCATGGTGGGACCTTCTCTCCTGGTTTCTGCACAGACTCCCATTCTAGGCCTCCTTTGAGGTCATCCCTGGATGTTATTTGTGGAAGATTCAAAAGATTAAACACTTCTATGGCCATTTTTCTGTTTTTGTTTAGGAAACGTGCATGAGTGTATGCTCATCTCTCTCTGGCTAAGTTTTTTTCTCTTTTGTTTGTGCTTCTCATGTTCTCTCTCTTGCTCCCACCCGGTGTCCAGCGCTTTGTCTTACAAGTGCTGGCGGCAGAGCATGTGTATGAGGAATGTTTGAAGGAACTTAGCTTAGAGGATAAAAGATGTAAGGAAGACACGTGAGCTTCAAATACCTGAAGTCTCCTCGTGTGGAAGAGAAGAATGCCTTATTCTTTGTGACCCCAAGTAGTTACATCGGGTCAGTGCAGAAAGTTAGAGGAAGATTCAATCCCAGGGGAAAGAAAAATTATTGTGGTTGCCATAACATGCTACTTTGTGGTGATGTCTTAGAGACTGGATTCGGACATAGGTTAGATTTGGAGTTCCTTCTTCTCAGGCACATTGAAACAAAGTATGAGAATATTTGTGTCACGTCCCAAGGTTAGATAGCATCCTGACAGCCAGAACAGCCCTGCTCTTTGATGTTAGCTTCCTCTCCTAGATCCAAGTGGACCTCATTTCCAGAGTCTTTGTTGCTTGTGCGTTGCCCCTGTATGGCCCCTGTATGCTCCATTGCCATTCCCTGGTGCAGACCCCATTCTGTCTGCTAAGGTGGCTAACTTTTATCTGGAAATTCTGGCCTCCATACATGGCCTGTCTAATCACCTCTTGCCTAGGGATTAGCTCATCTCTATGTGGCTTGAGCTAGCAGTTGATCTGGGTACTACATTCTTTCCAATACCCATGATTCCATGAATCTATGGTTCTTACCTTATTTGATTTGGCTTTTTTTTTTCTTATTTTTATTTTTTATTTACGTTTATTTATTTATTTATTTTTTTGATTTGACTTTAACTGGACAGTGGATCCTACTGGGGATATCTTGGAGCAGTGGTTCTCAACCTTTCTAATGCCGGGACCCTTTAATACAGTTTCTCATGTTGTGGTGACCCCAACCATAAAGTTATTTTCATCTCAGCAACGAAAATAACTTTATGGTTGGGGGTCACCACAACATGAGGAACTGTATTAAAGGGTCGCAGCATTAGGAAGGTTGAGAACCACTGTCTTGGGGAATAATCTCGCCACCATACCTCTCCACTGTCTTTCTCTTCCATTCTGTACTTCACAGTATATTAGATTTGTAACAGAATCTCAGGAAATGCATCTTGACCTGCCTGTTTTCACTAAGCCTCTCCTAACTTACTTTTGTTGTCTTTTCCTCCTAGCTTTGTTCTCGTCTTCCCTCAATCCAATGTTTATTGACACCAGTGAAGCTACTGAGCAATATTTAGTTCCATTACAGGCTCTCAGGTCAGAAAAGGGGCTGATACCTATTTGTATCCATGTCCTTCCATATGTTTCAACAATAAATTCTCCCCAAAAAGAGAGAAAGGAGAATAGATTTTTAAAAGATTTTTGGAAATAACTTCTTGTTTTATATTACCTTAACATAAAAATTAAGTTTTATGGTTCAGTGTATCATAAAACATTTTACTATGCAGAATCTACCCTTTTTATCATTAAAAAAAAATACATCTACATAGGAAAGAAAAGTATAATAAAATAATTGTGTTCATTCATTCTCCCTTGAGTGATTTGGTCATAGCCTTGCCTGCCCAGAGAATAGTTAGGTTGTGTTCCTGACTGGGAGTGAAAACATAGCAATACTATATATTCACAGCTGAGTTGATTTCAACCCTTAGCCGATCTTCTCACCGGAGCAAGCTGGCCTTGTTAGCTGCAAGGCCGTATCTCTTGGTTGTAGCCTATGCTCCTTCCTAAGCTTTGTCTTCCTGGACCAAAATCCTTAACCTTTGTAACATCACTGATTTGGAGTACCTGCTTGATCACCTGGCAGAAGTGACACCTGCTCTGGAGTATCTGAGCCTACTGGGCAATGTGGCCTGTCCCAATGAGCTGGTCAGCTTGGAAAAAGATGAAGAAGACTATAAGAGATACAGGTGAGCAAGGGGCTTGAGCATGGTGAGAGAAGGAAAAAGAGCACTTTGAGGGATGATATTATACTGTGGGGTGCATAGCAGAGGTATGATAAATATCAGTGGGTTTCCATGACAATGTTCAACTTTCATCTCATGGTAACCTAGAGCCCTTGTCTCCCATTGTTGAGGTCACAGGAGCCAAGAAAGTGGAAAAGTTTGGGGGTATAAAAGGGCAAATGATAAATATGTTAGGTTTTCAAGTCATATGGACTCAATCACACTACCCAGTTCTGCCATTGTAGTGCAGAAGTAGCTTTAAATGATTTGTACATGCCACTGGGTACCCTGAATACTCGTAACCCTGACTTGAGCACCATAAAAACGATCCATGTAACCAAAAATATTTGTGTCCCTATTTTTTTTGAAATAAAAAAACAAAAAAGAAAAAAAAAATGATTTGTACATGAATGGGTATTCTAATAAAACTTTATTTATAAAACAGGCAGCAGGCCAGATTTGAGATATGGGTTGTAGTTTTCTGACCTCTGCTTTATCATTAAAAAAAAAAAAAATCCAAAAAAACCCCACAAACACACCTACACAGGAAAGAAAAGTATGATTAAAATAATTGTGTTCATTTATTTCAAGATCTTTTCAAGTCTGCCTCAGAGTCACTTTTTGGAGAGAGACTACCTGCCACTGAAGTTTAGAGAGCTCATATATAATCCTAAGGAGAAGCTCCATGAGGCTCATACCTCTCCACTGTAAAGCCAAGCCAAAGTGTCCACCAGTCATGGCTTAAGGGGTCAGATTAGTATTAGGTCTGATGTAAAGTCCAGATTTTCCAGGGAACCTTTAAAATGGGGAGGACAGTCTAGGTCAGTGGTCTTTAACTGAGGAGATATGTACCTCTGAATCATCTATGGCGCTCTGATTCTCTTGGTGGCGAATACAATAAAATAGCCCAGAGGTGATTCTGATATTCACTTGGCTTTAGCATTCTGAGATAATCTGCTCTCAGGTAGTTAGAGTTCCTCCTATATCACTTTATACATTTTATATATGGGATTTTGTATATTTCTCTCATTACTTCATGTATTTCAATGTGCAGAGAATGGCTTCTGGTGGATAAGGGTTGAGTCATCCTGACTCTTGAAGCCTCATCAATACCTAAAGTAGTACTAGATGTGGAAAAGGGAGTTGGTACCTATTTCCTGGAGGTGGCATAAAACTACCTCTCCCTCTCAGGAGCTGAATACTTACACGGAGACGCAGGGAACTTTGGGCACTTCAGATGCCCACTTTCCATTTGGAATAAGACTTATTCGAATGTCAAGAAATGTAAGCCAGCAAGGAACTATTATTCAGACTTAACCTAAGTGCTGGTTGTGGGATTGATTCTACAAGAATGATCATCTCATTGGCTAGCCTGGGGACCTTCCAAGCTTGTCTTCCCCACTCCAGGTTTGTCTCCCTGGAAGGAGTTGAGGGGCAGGGCTGGAAAGGCTGTTTGTATGTGCACGTAAAGCAAAGTCGCCATGAAGGGCCGGATTCTAGAGGCCACTCAAAGCCAATATCACATCTAGTCAAAATTACCTTAGAAATTTCACAGGTCACCTGCAATGATGGGAAGATACTTGTAGTGACTAAGAACAGCAATGGGAACACGAAATGTTCTTCCATCTAATTACACGTTCACTGCACAGCATCTGAGGGTTGAGTTGGAATGGTAGGCAGATTCTCTAGCGTGTTTAAATTTTGTATTCATTTAATTTTTGTATTTGCTATTTTTGGTTTGATAAGCTTGTATTTGGATTTGAACCCGCCAGCTCAGGTGTATGTGGCTGGCGCCTTAGCCGCTTGAGCCACAGGCGCCGAGCCGAGATAAGCTTGTATTTGGAATAGAGAAATGAGTGTGTGATGTGTTCCCATCGATGGTCTACAGGCAGCTCTGCTTTGTTCTTCTTGGAGTTTGCTTTGCTCTGAGAAATTCTAGGTTTTCACAGTATGACTTTTGAATCTAGAGTTCCCGTGGCATTTGTGGGTATACAAAGCAATGCAGCTGCCTCTTTTGTTGTTGTTTTTCATTTGGTAAAATATTTTCCTGGCCCTTCATCCACAAAGCATGAGGTCTGCCTTCCTTCTAGCTGTTGCCCAGAGTCTAATAGTACAGCCTCTATGTAAATTTATGTGACATTTTCACCAGAAAATTGCTTAAAAAATGAATGATATTTCTACAGTTTACTGTTTTTCACTTTAAGTACATTTTCTGACAATATGTCTTCTATTAATCATTTAAGCAATACTAGGAGACTTAAAGGAGTGTATTCAGAAGCAAGAGCCCATGGTTCATTTAGTGCTGTCTAAAAAAAAATTTCTTATTGATTGGCATCCTCTGTGGTTATGTGATGTAATATTTATAATATGTCACCCAGCCATACATCAAAACAAGTGTGTGTGTTGTTTCATTTCCATGGGAGATGTTGATTTCAAAGAGGTCAGCCTCATTTTAGGTCACGTTGTGGCCAACCACTGGACCAGAAATGGGAAGTGACTAGATTTATGTCATTATTGGAAATGGCATCATAGATGCTTGGGTTTCTGCCGACATTTCATCCCACCACCCCCACAAAACCCACCCCTTTCACTTCCTCACTTACCCCCTGTGCACCCAGTTGGATTTTCTTGGCATACATCCTCACAGTAAAACGGTCTCATTAATTTTGTATGTGAGCAAGAACATACTACCAAGTTGTTGAGCAGGGTCCTGGCCCTGCTGGGACAGGAGTGAAACTGAGCCTGGGGTTCTCTTTGCCATTCATCATAGTTCATGGCTGAGAAAAGTCCATTGCCATGTTATTATAAGAGCTTAAACCTGTCCGTGCTTTGCCATGTGTACACACTGTGCTGCTATTTTGGGATGAATGTTGAATGGAGGTGAATGTGATCACCAGCAGCCTGTGGGATCCCAACAGGAAGAGAGTGGCCAAGCAAGGCTTGGCCTGAGAGCCCACCACTGTTCAAAGAAACCACTTGGGGCCCCTTGCAGATTTCAACACCAACCAAAATAACGAGTCAAGGATGGGAAACTTGGGTGCCCAGGATGGTCTATTTCGCATCTTCATGCAATCCTTTCTTTTCTTCTCACTGCAGAAGAACAAGGGACTGAAGGTCAACAGTAGACGCATCTAGACTTCACCTTTCAAATAAAGAAGTTGGTCTCCAGGTCTCTTAGCTCCTCTTCTGTCACTAAACCCTTTGTTCTTCATTCTCTCCTGTCACTCCAGTCTCTGGTTGGCCTCGCCTCCCCTCTCCTGCTCCCCAGTAGGTCTCCTCTGTATTCCTTACAACCTTAAATTATTTAAAACGTGACACCCTTCCTTTGTTCTCTTGCATGGAGCAGCCCTGGGGTCTGCCCAGTATCTGTAGCACTCAGCCAAACGGAGGGAGGGTGGGACCCTCCACCGTCTGTTGGCTGTCCTGGGCTGCCACCATTTCCCAGCCGAATTGGAGCTGTAAAACTTGTGGCTTACATAACCCAGCGAGCATTCTCCAGCTAATCTACAATCTGGGCTTTGAAGATCACAAGAAAGCAAAGGTCACGACCCACAGATCAAAGTGACAGAAGCCCACAGAGTAATTGCCGGTTACCCTCTGCAGAGGGCCCTGGTCTGTCCTGTGGGTGTATTGTTTGTGCGCAGACTTCAAACATGCTGCCGTGAACTGTGAGGAAAATCAGCCGGCCTCTGCCAGTTGTCAGACATTCATTAATGCTGGAGGTGAGCTCACCTCGGCTCATTAGAGTGAGATCATTGTCATCTCTCCGAGCATCTGGACTCATTCCTCTCGCAGTGTTTGTTCATTGCTCTTTGGTCTTTATTGACTTTTTCTCACAATGTTTTACCTGGAGGTGCGGGGGTGGTTTTATAAGGAAATTGGAATAATAAGAAAGGACAATATGGATGTATTTATTGTGCATCAACTTTGCAGTACGTGGAGTCAAGCAACGTAAAGTTTGAAGGAGGTTTAGACATCATTTGGCCTGTCCCTTTCCTGGCAGGGATAAAGTGACCAAGGCTCAGAGGCCCAACCAAGACCACACAGTGAAACATGCTTGGCGCCTGGACTCTTTCCCCCACCCTGTTAGTCCCCAAGCTTTTTGTTATGAAGACCTTTTTAATTTTCTCCCCCTCTCTTTAAAAGCTTTGGCCTCTCAAATAAGCTACATTTAAGCCATTGCTGACTCTTTGTTCTTATTAATCAGACACGTTCTGCAGGTGATCAGTGCTTTTGATCAGCATGAGGTAACCAGCGTTACTAAATGGTATTGATGTGATCTAGACAACAGCAAAGAAGCCTGAGCTTTTGTTGGCATTCGCACTCTATTCTGTGAAGCTTTGTGAAAGACTGAGAACCATTCATGGATCACCCATTGCTACCTTCCAGAGCCCCACATAGGACATCAGTAGCTTGCACCATGACTCCACACCCTCCTATGCAAGAAGGCAGGAAAAAAACAGCAGGAAGAAGCGTAGAATGCCATAAATGGTAGGAAGATGAGAAAACTCCAGTGACTTCCATGCCCAGTTCCCTCAAGAACTAGACACTTGGTATTTCTTAATAGAGTCTCAAAGAGAGAACATGGCAGCCAACTCCTCTAGCAGACAGTGGAGGCCCATCTGGGTTTTTGTGTGATTACACAGTGTTATCAGGGAGCAGACAGTTGTGGTTATTGGGGTAAGAGTTGTGGGCAGGAGAAAGATTGTTTTCCTCTCTCTTTGAGGTCTAGATGATACTGCCGGAGCTTTGGGATTGGAGCAGAGGAAGTCACATGCAGGGGAGGTGGGGAGCCTTTCTGCTGGTCTTCTTAACAGTGGGAGTCCTTTAAGAAAATGAAACATTCTGTATGAACAGAGAGAGAACCCGAAAAGCTCTGTGTACTGGTCTCTCACTTTTAGGAAATCTATTTCCAGACAGAGAAAAATGGGTCGTTAAGCGCCTTTCTGCAACCCCTACTTTCCTCTTGATAACTTCACCTTCTATATCATAGCCAAGAGTGCCTCTGCCCTCCCCCCACACCATCTCCCAATCCTGGGGGCTTTCCCCTAGCCACCTTGAGAAGGTCAGGAAAATTGGAGTTGCCCTCTGGAGCTAGGGACGTGAGACTCAGAACTTAGACGGATCTCTTTTCATTAAGCAGTGCCCTGGCTTAACAAGCGGTTTTATAAATCTGAAGCTGTCTCCGGGTGTTGCAGGATTTATAGATGGGGGTTTCTGCCATAAAGTGGTTTATGATGGCTGCCTTCTGTGTTATTAGTAGCTGTCTCTTCCTTCAACCATTGCTGTTTGATAATAGCCTTAAAACACCCAGAATTACTTACCTGCAAGCCCCATTCCCGATAGCCCCTGTTGACAGTCTGAATAAGTTTAGTGCCCTTTTGTTGTACTTTACCTTCAAAACAAACTGATTGAACCATCAATAGCTCGAGGAAGCTGACAGAGGGGTGTCATCTGGACTAGCCTTTGTGATTGCAGGTTATCTGGGGGAGTTAACCTTCCCGCATTGTTAACTGAAATGTTTTATGTACTATGCAACTTTAGGATACGGCTGTGATAACCCCAGTAACTAAGTAATACATCACGGTAAAGAGATTTTGGTGTAACAAATGACCCTGGATTAAATTTACAAGGGTTGAATTGATATTGTAAAAGCCTTCATTCTGCGGCTTCGGGAATCCTCTCTGTATTTTTATGGCAAACTTGTATTACACTCAGGATTGAAGCTGCGGCTTTTGACACCCTGACACGACCTAGAACAAAGAGAAATAGATCTCCCATACCAGGATGGGACAGGCAGGCAGGAAGCCCACTGACTTATCACTTGGCAATAATCTCTGGAGCCACCAAGAGGCGGCAGGACGATCAGGTAGATAAGGCCCCTGCCTGGGCACTGGGTACCGCAGGCATTGGGGCAGGGCAAACTATTAGCAGAACTGGGAAGGAACCTCTGGGCTGCCTGGGCATCTTTGCACTTCCCAAACTGTTATTCCTCCTGTTATTCCTAACGTCTTATGTGACATTATCATATTTTCATTTGGACACTGGTTCTCAGCAGGGCCAGCCACAGCAGCACCACCTGGAAACACATTTAGAAATGTAAATTTCAGGCCCCACTCAGGACCTACTGCATCAGAAATTCTGGGGTTGGGGCCCAGGGATGTGTGTTTTAACAGGCATCCAGGGGTTGCCGGTGCCAGCTCACACTGAAGAGCCACAGTGCTAGAATATCAGTTCACCGAGAGCACTGATGCTCCATTCTGTTCATCACCTCATCTCAGCACCCGGCACTGTTCCTGGCAGATGGTAGCTGTTTAGTGATTATTGTTGAGCGAGTGCATGTTTGAGGAAGTACGCTAAAGAAGCCGTTTGTACAGGAGGAACTTTGGACCCAGGCTTAGTCTCAGACTGAACCTTTGGGGACAGGTCTTCACCGCATCCTTCAAACCTCTCCAAGCAGCAACCACCCAGAAACCCAACCCAGATTGGCTCTTGGGATAGGCGGCGAGTCTTCCCTGGTTTCGGTGATGACCAACAGCCTGTGTCGTGGCCTGTCTCCTCAACTGCATAAGAACAGTGATTTGCAAACAGCAGCTCTTTGTCATCTGAAATTTTTAACTAGCTTAAAAGCCAGCACTTCTCTCTCTCTTTCTCGTTTGATTTCAGGGCTGTGATCCAAAGTGCGGCGAAATGACAATGTGCGGTCTGTTGTCATCCTGGTTCCTGCCAGCCCTGTGAAGGCATCTTTCACTCCATCATTAAACATTGGCTGATTTTCTAATACTGGTGTTTTCTTCACCTGAATATTCATCTTTTCCCACCCTACACTTAGTGGGTGTCTTTACTCCCTTGCGCGTCACTCCTGACATATTGTTTCTGTCTGTACATGTCTTTATTTGAAAGAATCTGTTGTCATTGAGACTTTCCCGCTACATGCGGGAGATGGAAGTCTTCTCTGACATTGACTGAGGCCTGTGGGAGTTCTACTGGAGGATAGAACAGACATTGGGGCCTTTCATGGCACTTTCTTGATTTTGAGTTAGGTTAGGGAGTATTCGGAGGGGAAGATAGAGGCTTAGGATAAGGGAAAGGGCAATAGATTGAGGCCAGGGAGGAAGGAAGCAGAAAGCCAAATTTCTAAGACCTCAGGCATTGAGGTGGTCGTTTCTAAAGGAGGAAGATTATACCTCCAAAAAATTTTGGAGTATTTTAACAGTGACTAATATGGAGCTTATTCCTAGAGGCCTCTCAACCGTTTTCTTTGGCTTTTGAATGATCAGCCCAAGTCTTTTACCCAAACAGGTATATGAAAGGTGCTTGGTGACACGAGACCAGCTATGAATGTGGGAGGTGGCCCTGGGCACCCCAGGCTGCTTGAGGAGGAAGGTACACTGTACACTCCAAGTAACCGCACTGAGAATGAGCTCGGTGCTTGGAATCGCTTTAGGGTTTGGTTCTTTGAAGCCCACTTGAGATTTCCATTTCCTGGTCCCCCATTTCCATTTGGTTTTTAATCACATAGTAAGTAACATAGATGTCTTTCTCTGGGCTCCCATACCCTCTCTGTGCATGACTTCAATCCTGTAACTTAGCTATGCTGTTTCTAATTTCTCTATGTGGGTGTGTCTTTTCCGTTCCTTTGAGACCCTCTTTAGGAGCAGAAGCCATGTCATAATCACCTCTGTGTCCCCAAGGGCCAGCACATAATAGGTGCTTAAGAAATATCTGTGCATGGCTTGGCGCCCGTAACATAGTGGTTATGGTGCCAGCCACATACATAGAAGCTGGTGGGTTCGAACCCAGCCTGGGCCAGCTAACTAACAATGACAACTGCAACAAAAAATAGCCTGGTGTTGTGGCAGACGCCTGTAGTCCCAGCTACTTGGGAGGCTGAGGCAAGAGAATCACTTAAGCCTGAGAGTTTGAGGTTGCTGTGAGCTGTGATGCTAGGGCACTCTACTGAGGGCGACATAGTGAGGCTCTGTCTCAAAAAACAACAACAAAAAAAGGAAATATTTGTGCAACCAAAATAGTCTGATGTGTTAGTAGCTCCATTCTAATGTCAATTTCCAAGAAGTGGGGAGGGTGAGCAAAGAAATTTGCCTCTGCCTTTAAGAAACTTACAAAGACATCAATTGATCACTGAGAAAATAATTATAAAACAGCAAAATGTTAGACTGTATGGTGGTGAGAGTGTACTCTAGGAGGGCTGAGAAAGAAGGCAATGTGGACAGTGTGAACTTCATTGGTTTTGGGACTTGAAAAATCAGTGTATACCGAGGAGGCTGGGCACAGGAAGGCAGTGACAGATTCCCTGGGAGATAATCCATCGTTCTTGACATCGGGTACCCCCTTCTTCTTTCTGAGCAGAATAGGGTCTAAACAATTGCTCATTTGATTGATGAGGTATGAAGGTTGATGGGAAGCATGGAATTGGTAACTGTCACTGAGGAGGGAGAAGTATAGGAACATGTGTCTGTACTTTTTATACATTTATTTATATATTTATGTCCCTATGCCCTGGCCAAAAGGATATTCTTTTCAACTCCATGTCCGCCTATTTGAGGACAGTTTTATCATATAAGTAGCCTTTGGCTTATCCTTGGAGTCCATATGGATACCTAAGAATCTTTCCAGCAGACTGGACAGCACATAGCATTTGTTGGGCTATTAATATCCCCTAGAGACCAACTCCCCTTGTTGCTCCTTGATAAGGATAATTTCATAGTGCCTGTGTGGAAATAACCCGGTGATGGTGAAGAAAAGGCTCTCAGGATCACTGCTTGATTTCTGAGCATTTCTCAGCTACATGTGTTCCTTCCTTCTGTCCCCAAATCACTGGGTCATGATAGTTTATTATCCTGGGTCAAGGTCTTTTGTCTCAGCTTCAAATGGAAGATCTGTTGTTATCTCAGAGAAGAGAGTGAAAAGATGGCCCATAGGCATGGCAGTGTTGTAAAGGGTACATGCAAGTTGTGGGTGAGTTTTGCTGAGAACTTCCGTATAACAAAAAAGCTGAGCCTGTTTTCCAGAATGGATGGAAGGGAATATGTTGACAGTGTCCTGCTGGCCTGTCCAGGTGGGCGGGTGTTTCTACTTTTGAGCCAAGTGCAGCCACTACTGTGTATTTCTAAAGTTTCTGACTTCTCCAAAGAGGGATGGTTCATTTCTTGTGAAAGAGAAGAGAAGCAGCAGACAAGATCTAAGTTCCTGAAGGCCTAACAGTGTGGATTCTGGAAGATTAGACAAATTATCTGATCTCGGAGGCTGTCACTCCAACCTTCCTGAGTTGTCTCTGACTTTTCTCTTCCAGATGTTTTGTTCTGCACAAGCTGCCCAACTTGAAGTTTCTGGATGCCCGGAAAGTAACCAGACAAGAACGAGAGGAGGCGATGGTCAGAGGAGCCTTCATGAAGGTGGTGAAGCCCAAGGTGAGCTGCCTATTCCCTGTCTTCACAAGGGGTTTACGTCTCATGACACTGGTTACACTTTAAGGCATGGAGGACGTTCTCTTGTGTGGTTACATGCAGGCAGGATCTCACACTGGGGCTTTATCCATGGATGTGCTGTTGGTCAATAGGACTGAGTATAAATTGGGTCTTCCTGTGACCCAGGCTCAGGGAACCTTATTTGTAAGGTGGTCTCATGCAGGTGGCTGATCAACCAATAAAGCAGCAGCATACATAGCCCAAGTTCAGGGGGAGGGGATTTCAGTCCTCCTTCTTGAAGATGCTTCCAAAGTGGGATCTCTGCAGGTTTGGAGCTGAAAAAGGAGAAACAAGAAAGCATCGGGCATGGGTAGGATTCCAAGGTAGGTAGGATTCTTCTACTATTTTTTTGCTATCAAAGGAGGCTAAGGGAGAAAGATTTTCTTCCATCGCAGGCAAGATCTCAGCAACTCCCTGAGATCTCGTTAGTGTGGAAGGCAATGTTTTCTGACAATGTGTCCCCGGGCTGGCGTGTGTTCCCTCCATGTGGCTCTCCAGAGCTTATCAGAATGGTGATTACTGACCTTTCCTTTACCAGCCGAATCTGCAAGGAGGCTCTGTAAGTGAATGTGGTGTCATCCGAATGGCACCTCTGATGAAGCAGGGGAGATTTGGCTTGGAATCTCGGATTCATACACAAAGAGCTTTTTAAAGACATGGATAACTATCTCTTCAGAAGAAGTCAGGATCTTTCAGTGAAGCCAGAGGCAGGGGAATGGACTTGATGACCCCTAATGACCCTTTTGGACAACTAAGACCACCTTGGGGCTCTGTGGAGCAATGCATTCACCTCCCCTGAGATTGCAGGTTATGTGTTGAAAATGGTGGCACAGAAATCCCAGAGGTCTAGTTTGCCCACAACTATTGACTTAAAGCACTCTGCACATGCATTAGACATGATTAAGGGGGAAAAGAAAAAACAAAAACCAAACAGAACAATGAAGCCTTTTCCATCAAGTCGCCTGGCTGGCTACAGACCTCAGGCTACTTTCTTTCCCCGAATCCATGAGGTGCAACTTATTTCCCGTTATGCTGAATAAGATTGCTAGCTGTTGTGGAAATATATGACACAGAGGGTATAATACTGGCAGATAAATGTATTGTTACCTGTTTCAGCATGTGGGAAATTAATTGAGTGATTCATTCGTAGCTATTAAATTGTTAACAGTTCCCCTTATGAGGCGCGGGTTTGACATATTGCACATGACTGCATTTGGTTATTCCAGCTTTTGTAATTTTGGCCAAATGAAATAATTTATTTCTTGGCCTCCTTTTTTTCTTTTCTTTTGGTGAAAAGATTATAGCCAACATCATTACGAAAGCCAGATGTAGAAGAAACGAATCCTTTTTTTAAAAAATTTCAGATTAATATGGGGATACAAATGTTTAGGTTACATTGTTTTCAATTCTAAGGTAAAGTTCAAGTTGTAGTTGAGCCCTTCACCCAGGGGGCATGCTGGGCACCTTCACATTGTGCACATTAGGTGCGATCCCGCCAATCACCCTCCCTCCTCCTCCTGCCTTCTCCCTCCCGCTCCCTTCTCTCCCCCTCCCCCTTGCTAGACTATACTTGTGTTTTTTCTTTCGTGTGGGCGTGTAGTTGTTTGTATATTGGAAGAAATGAACTCTTAATATGGGTTATTATAAATAACCAGCCCACCCTGCGTTTCTCTCTTCATGTGTACATTTGTCTACATGGGTATGAAGTAGATGAGGATATTTTCTGCTTTGCCTTGGGCAGGAATAGCTCCTCATTGTCACTGGAGTCTGAAGGGGCCCACTACATTTGGATGGGGCACATCATACCTGCCCACCGTGCTTCTAAGGTTCTTTGTACACAGATCTGTAGATATTGACATACTCACAAGGAGAAAGGAGGGGATCATTGGCTCACTGTACAGATGAGGTAGCTCAGGCCTGAGGAAGTTCACTGGGCTGCTCAAGGTCACCTGTCTGGCAATTGCCACTGGCGTTTTACCTGTGTATCCAACCACCAAGACCCGTCCTTCTCCCTCTGCTCTCTTACTCCTGGAGTAGTGAGCTAATTATAGACCCCATGTGTATCTGTATTAAAATAAAACCTCATAGAAAGGTCTAAGTGAAGAAAATGGTTAAAAGCAAGACTGTTCTGGCAAATAGGGATAAGGAAATTGAGATCTTCCCCTTGAATCTGAAAGCATCTGGGAATGGATCCTTAAAATTCAGTATTAGCTGTTTCTCTGAGTCATTAGCAACATCAGCAGAAATGCTTTTTAGAGTTCCCAATTAGTTTCTAATCAATTATAGAATTAGCTCATGTTTGTGTGATTGACTCTAACATCCTTACTAACTGTATTAAGCTTAAAAATGCTCATTAATTATTTGAGGAGGGATACAAAAATACTCTGACAAAGCAGAGGGACCTTGGCTCTCTTTTTGTACAGTCACGTGATTTCTGAACTGAAAAGGACAGAAATCACCTGTCTATGCTCCTTGGACAGACAAGGAAACTTGGAGAGGATGCAGCTTCCTGGAGGCCCTTAGAGCTGGGATCAGAGTCCCCCCAGGGGTTGGGGATTCCAGTTAAGTGTTCTGTTTGTGACACAATTCTTCAAGTGCACAGAGGATTTGTCCGTGTGGTTGGTTTCATAGCAAACCATATGCCTCTCTGGAATGGCAGGCAATCGCCTTTTGTCTGTTGTTTTCAGAGATAAGCACGGGTGCTTTTGTTACAGATAGAAATAGGCCAAAAGAGCTCCTCGCTGAATTAATGAATTGGCATTAAAAAGGCTGGTTCTCACCTGTTCACAGTGTGTACAGACATATGTTTGTTCCTATGCAGGTGTGTATATCCACTTTCCATCTCTGGGTATATATACATATGTATGTTCTGGGAGGTATGTTTACACTCGGCGTCTTCTAAGTGGAGAGCAATTTCCTTCCCGGGTATTGCCGATGCTGTGCTGAGCACACTTGGTGAAGACCTATTTTTTATAACAGAATTGGAATTTCAAGTTGGCTTCTGTCCTTTCCGAGGCAGCAGCAGCCCGTTGTGCTTATTCAGCAGAATGCCGTGATGGATCATCAAGGGGCCGTGATTTGGGGAGCTGTTTTCATTTTATTCCTGACATAAAGTATTTGGGAGAAGGGAAAATGCCTCTCCAATCACAGCCTTGCCTTGAAGGTAGGGAACGGGCAGTCTGGGTGTCCTCGGCTGACGCAAATGTAGAGTCCTCCAGGAGCTAATAGACGCCCTGCGTCACAGAGGTCTGATTTGGTGCCCGGCAGGCCCTGGCACCTAAGTGCAAGGTCTCTCTTGCTTCCTCTAGTGGAACTACACATTTCTCTTTCAATGCTGCCTTTTGGTTTTTGTGATTCCAAAATCCAAAAGTCTGAGTGCCAATTGTTCTACAGAGAGATGCTACCGTTTGTTAGGAAGTGATAGGTGATACGACGACGGACTCTTTTAGACTCTGTGTGTGTTATTAGTTAATGGACCTACAACGGCTCGCCTTTGCTCCTTTACTGGAATTTTCAAGAAAATATATATCTTTGTCCATTATTGGCCATTGGATCACGCCATTGTGAGAGCGCCAAAACAAATACAAACAAGGTTCCGGCCTTGAGGAAAGGCTTCTCTTGCTGCACTAGGAAACACAGATCAAAGGGGCACAGAGGCCTGTTCACCAGGGCACGAGGGGCGGGCCTGCCACCCTGCATGTCAGAGAGACAGCTCATAATCTGACAGTCAGAATTGCTTAATTATGTCCTGGCTTTGTAATTATTCATCCTAGTCCTGGCAAAGAACACAGGTGTCATTTCCTTGACATAATTATTTAGAGCCCTCTTGTTTACAGGCATGTATACAAAGCTGGCTACCGACTGTTTAATCTTCAGCACCCTATAGAAGTCACCGGGAGGGCAGCTGCTGGGGGTAGCTGGGCTGAGAATCACAGTCGATGTTAGGAAGTGTTTTGACATACATGCTTCTGCTTGCATCTGTGTCCATCCTCTCATAGGTAAGAGATAGTAATAAACGTTTGTGAGTATCAGCATGTCCTTGAAAATATGTCATCTGCTTTTTTATGTGAGCATACCCAATCTTCCCAGCATGTGTGGTTTGTGTATTTGTTTAGTTAGGTGTAGCTTGTATTATTTATGTGTGTGTATCTTCAGGCATTTGGGAGGGTGGCTGAATGTGTGTGCGCATGTATGTAAGACAGAGAGGTGACATGTTAAAGGAATAAACTTCAGAGTACGTGTACTTCTGGAAATCTTTCTTGCTCTCTACCTTAACCTGAAAGTTGAAAGCCATTGGGTCCAAGGATCACCTGCTCCCCTGTCTACACTACACAGCCCGGCTTTTAACATTTGGAGTCCCGTCTTAACTCTCCTGGATACCTTTAGTGTCTTTCCATCTGTGTCTTTGTTTTTGGTTTTCCATGAAAAAAGCGGCCTAGGAAAAAGTCAGGGAATGGAATCACAGGGAAGCCAGCGCTCCCTGGGATGAGGGAACGGCGCATCCCCTGCGGTGCCAGGGCAGGGACTATGCAGGTTTGTGCGCTTTGCTGTCTCCAGTGCCTGGTCTCTGGCAGAGGCTCAGTCAGTACTCATCAAAAGAGTGAGTCATGAACAACAGAGCATGTTGGAAGAGCCATCAGGAAAGCTGCACATTTTTAAATTGTCTTAACATGCTCATCTGGAAAAGCAGGAAAGGGACCATAGCCTCCAGGCAATGTGATCATTTGAACTTGTGCACTGGCAGAAAAGCCAGATTTGGGGTGTCATATTTGTTTTTCCAGAAGACTTTCACCGGGGTTATTTATGACGGAAAGACCTATAGCTGCTCCGTGCCTTGGCGTTTCCATTGGGAAGCATTTCTGAGACAAGCAAGGGTGTGATCTGAACCTGCTTGATCTTCCTTCCTTTAAAAACTACCTACTCACATGTGTATCAGGGCCTTTAAGAAATAAGTAGCTTTTTTTCAGGGATAGATGGCTCATGCCTATAATCCTAGCCCTCTGGGAGGCTAAAGTGGATGGATTGCTTGAGCTCAAGGGTTCAAGACTAACCCGAGCAAGCTCAAGACCTCATTTCTACTAAAAATAGAAAAACTAGCCAGGATATTGTGGCGGGCACCTGTAGTCCCAGCTACTCAGGAGGCTGAGGCAAGAGAATCACTTGAGCCCAAGAGTTTGAGATTGTTGTGAGCTGTGACGCCATGGCACTCTACCCAGGGTGATAGAGTGAGACTCTGTACGAAATAAATAAATAAATAAAGTAAGTAAGTAACTTTTCTCAGAAAATATGTTGGGGCACCCACAAATCTGTGTATAGTTAAAATGAGAGTTTTCCCTATCTTCCCTGTCATTATAGATAGATATTTTTGTCTGTTCCATAAAGGAGAACTACTCAATGTCTTCTTTGGTTTACCTAACTGTTTCTTAGGCCTAGCCTAGCACTTTTCTAAGTGCTACCTTATTTTAAAGTCCATGTGCCTTTAAGATCTTCTGAAACCCCTCTCTAGCCCCATTTCAAACACATAAAAGTTACCAGGAACTACTTCTAGAGGTAGTACAATTACTGCCATTTACTCTATACTTCATAGTTTCAAGAATATATATTTTATATAATATAAATCCAGGGCATGCCTGTAAATAAATATTATAAACCACTACTAGTCCATTCAGCTAAATAGGCAGTTAGCCAGTATATGTTAAAAGTTCTCCACAGTGGTAAGCATTCAAAAAAAAAAAAAAAAAAAAAACCCTAACAAAGTTGTTTGATTTTTCCAGATATTTCTGACTACCTGAATATGTTAGGGTTTTTACGGTTCTTTTTTGTTTCTTGTCTAGAGATACATTCAGAGTCTATTTGCACTTGCTGTGTATGTAGTAAATCTTGAAGAGAGGGAGATTTTTTAATTAATTCTTTTTGAAAATGCTTAGACAGTGTGTTTAGAAACAACTCCAGGAGCCAAACATTTGCAGTTTGTTTGTTTTTCAACCTTATTCTTGACTTTGCAGTTTGCCACATTCATTTGAAGGAGAATCACGGATTTTGTTTTTCTCCATTTTTAACACCCTCGCATCCTGTGTCTTAAGGAAATGCTTTCAGAATATTTCTCTTTGGAGGCTGTTTCTATAGCCTTGCATTTGGGTAGCAACTTTCTACCCAAATGCAATCAAAGACAGAGCATTGCAAGAAAGCCACATGTGCCTCCAGCCTCCTGGTAAAGCCCCATGGATGGGAACTGAAATCCACGATAGAAGGAAAGGGAAACTGCCTGCAGGTGCCCATGGCAGCCTCTCAGCGCACTCCCAGAAGCCCCTGGGGCCTCAGCAGGTACACAGCACATGGTAGACATGGCTGTCCACAAAGCCCAGTACCTGGAGAAATGTGTCCCTGGTGGACCCATTGGCTTTCATGGCTCCCCAACAGACACTTTTCCCCTCTGTATCCTCCCATATGCTCACTTTTGTCCAGAGATCCTTGGAAAGACACGTGCTAAGAGGATTGTATAAGTAAATGGCACCTTTTAAGTGTTGGGAATGAGACAATTATCCCTAGCATCTTTTGTGCCGCCTCTAGAACTTGACAATATGGTAGCTTCTTGTATTATTTGTCCAAACTGTTGCTTTTTCTCCGTTCTTGCAATGGCTCCTCCCTAAGGAAAGAGTTCCCCATCCCATTGGCTCTAGCCTTGGCCACGTGACGCCATGGCCAACAGGTTATGAACAGAAGTGACAGCATGTCAATTCTGGGCCAAGGCCTTACAAAGAATCCTGTGTTTCTCTTCACTCCTCTCATGTGTCTGCCATTTACTATGAAAATAATGCAGGAGACAACCTGACCTGAAACCTTAAGCCAACCCAAAGCCACCCAAAGACCTCCATACAAGAGAGAAACGCTTGTAACAAGCCACTAGGATTTTGAGGGGTCGTGTTGCTGCAGATCCTGCCTAACACACAGGCAGGGCATCCATCCACACACTACTCTCTGATGCTTCCCAGGCCACTAAAACCAGGACCCAACTTGGGATTTAGTGAGGTTGTTGGCAGTTTTTGTGCCACAGCACCAACTACTATAGGTTGTCCAGATGCTTAACTAATTAGGATAGCACGGCCAGCCTAAGGTTTGACTGGTTGCCTAGAGGTACATCCTTAGAGACATAATGTACACATGTATTAGGTGCACTATCTGCTAAATTTTATACCTGCTACTTAACAATTTTATGCCCTATTTTCTCCCTGACCTTGGATCTACAAATGAGTGATGATCAGAGAAATCACCTAAAATTACAGAGCAAGGTGGAATCAGGCTCTCCCTTAGGTCTGCCTAGGCCCCAAAGTTCATATTCTTTCCCCTGTATGCCTTAAATTATTTTAGGAAACAAAGTCAACTTCAAAGCTTGTGCTCTTTTCATTGTATGTCTTAAACCAGGCATAGATATGTGGTGGGAGGCAGGGGCAAGATAACAGAAGACCAAGAGATGGAAGGCGGCCAAAGGAAACTTTTCAGCTTCCAATTTGGACCTTACCACCATTCTCTCCAACCCATTTGGATAAAAGACATGGAATAGGCAGAGAATTGCAGGAGCTAGGCTGTGGTGGGCTCTCTTTGTTAGATCACATTTGTAGTTTCCCCAGATGGTCAAGAGGAACCTTGGCAGGGTTTGAAGTGAAAAGAAAGTGTGAACAGGTATATGTGTGGGTCCCTAGGTGTCTGGGAGAGAGTGCTCTGTGCAGGAAAGGTGCTTTGGTGATTTGGAGATCCATGCAACAACAGCTGCTGGGCTGAGGTTGCTGCAACATTTCGAGTACCTAGGGCATTGTTGGCACTCAGGAAGCCACAGGGGGCAGAAATCTGGGTCCAGGAGACCTCTTCCTTGGACTGCAGGGAAGGATGCAAGTGGTAGTAAGCTGCTCTGACACTTAGGCGAGGAGAAAGCTGATGGCTCTCAGAGACCCAATAGTGACTCCCCTGGCAGTGAGTCCCTGCCATTCTAAACTGTCTTTTGACATGTTCCTACCCAAAATCCCCTGTCCCCTATGGTATCAGTTGCCCTAGTTTTCGGAAGGAAATTTAAGGCTTCTCAACTTGGATGTGAAAAGTCCTCATTCATGTGATCTCTGGCAGTGATTGAGATGGAGCCTTAATAGCTGATTATGCCTGTAATCCGCACATTACCAGCTTGATGTTTTCTTGATTTACTTTGGACGAGGACTTAGGGCATTTTTCTCTTGCAATTTTGATTCTTTGTATTTGTATTTTGAAAAATAAAGCTTGAGAGGAAAGAGAAGAGGGAGAAAGGGAGGAAAATCAAGATGCTTTTTAAAGAAATTGGAGAATAAAGTTGGGATACTGATTTAAAGCTACCTATGTTTCTAACTAATGTTCCCCCAAGTTTTTTGTGTAGCTCCAGGGTTGGGAAAATTGCTGTTCTCCATCTGTAGGTGTCCTGGTGACCTTGAGCAACACCATCCTTCAGGTGCTTTCTCCATTCCTCCCCCTCACTCCCACCAATTCTTCACTTTGAGCCTGTTGATTCCAGGCCAGTGATGAGGAAATGTGAGCTGAAAATATAGGGGCAACATCTCTAAGAACAGAGAAAAAAGGCCAGCAATTGGTACATGAGTGAAAAGAGGATCTTGATAGCATCAGCGTCCCGTCTTCTCAGTCGGACCAGGGCCCGGCTATCTATCCTTCTAACCTCTGCAGTTCAACAGAGTGCTGCCTTGCTTGGAAGGTCCCTTTTGGACCCATGGAGATATCAGACTGTAGGATTGTAGGGGCTGAACTCTCAGGCAGTTAGGGATCCTTAAAGATGGGCAAGCTTGCCCAATGGACAGGTAAACCACATAGATGCTTCCCTGCTGGGGTAAAATCATGACCGTTGTTCCAAAGCTACCTTCAATTACATGTTGACACATTTGCAGTTCCATGGCTAAGGAAGAAGGAGAGAATGAGGATGGTGTGGTCCCATTTTCTACTCTGGAGTCTGGTTCTTTCCAGACTGCCTGCTACCACGATTAATAACAGACAAAAGTTAACATTTGTCAGAATATGGCTCATATGTACTTTTCAGGGTATTATCTGGTTGAGTACAAACAGGTATGTCCAGGTAAATGCCAGCGTGCAGCCAGAAGGAGTAATGGCACTTCCTTTCCTCTACATTGCAGGCTTGGTAAGGGGCCAAATCTCACAAGAGAGCTTCTCATACACAGAGAAATTATCTCTACCCTTAGAGGTGCCCCTCACCCCAAATGGTTCTTTGAGGGGCCAAGATGACTTGTTTCTTCCTGCCAAACCTTCAGACCACCCAAGTTACCAGACAGCTTGAGAGTTTGTCATGACACTCAAGAAAGTGTGTTTTGGCCTCTCTGTTGTTTTACCTACCTGTGGTCACCATAGTTACTTCTGGGGCCCATGTACACACTCCAATTCCAAGTGCATCCTCCTCGTCATCTGACCAGGAAAAGTGGCATTTCACAAACTTGATAGGGCAGGTCCGCCCTTGGGGTCCCTGAAGGCTGGTGGTACAATTAGCTCTTTTATTTGCTTTTCTGCTCCTAACAGTAGTGTGTCTTAGATTAACAGACAGGGCACCATCAATAATGCACAGATGCTCTGTAATTGGGGCTTCCTTTGATGTTAATTTAGCTAAGTTCAGTGCCATTGTCAGTGATAGCAATTATGCTCAGCCTTTTCACCAAGGACATTTTAGGGTAATTTTATTTTTCATGTGCATTTTAAAATATGGCAGTAAATTTTGAGCTACATTACCTGAATTAGAACTCATTATTTCTTTTCAACAGCGAACTAATGCTCTCTGTCTAGGCTCCAAAGCTGTTTTTTTTTTTTTCTTCCTTTTTAGAAGTGGAGAATTTTAAGTGGGGCTCCTACTCCATGATGCTTTTAACTCATAAGTGAAACTGAGAGTTGAGTCACCTCATTCCTCTTTCAGGGGTGCATTTTGAATTGTCATAGAGGCTGTCTGGCTCACTGACTTGGTCCATGTTTAATATGGCCCATTTTTATTCATTCCTCCCCCACTGCCCAACCTTTACTTCTATTCTTGACATGATTCAAGGGATTATCTCTAGCTGATTTGGGGAGGTTTAAAATCTGAATTTACTGTGACTGTTGTATTCCGTGAAAACCCTGTGATTCTTAATTTGTTCCGAGCCATTGTTGGGTTTTCTGTTCTATTTGGGGCCTTGGCCAAGTCCAAATTTTAGAATTATATTTAGGTTTGGATTAAAGCAGGGATTTTTCAACTGCTGTACTGTGAAAGGATCTTAGGTGTGCCATGAAAAATTTTAAAGATCTTTAATTAAATTATTTTTGAAAGACGTTCAAAGCATAGTAAGTCTAGTCTGTTTTTTACTCTTTGGGGGGATTAAATATAATTTAAGTGTACTGTGGAAGTTCAACTACAGGTTCGAGTGTGCCGTGAGAAGAAAAAGATTTAAAAGCACCGGACTAAAGGCTGAACTTCTGCCTGCTGTTGTTTGTTTCTCCATGTTTAAGACAGGGAAAGTAATAAAGAAAATAATCTTTACAACAGCCTTCCTTCCAAGTTGTTGTGAAGATTAAGTGAGATAATCCATGGTAAGACCGAGCACTGCTTTTGTACGTAGCATCCAAGGCAGCAAGCAAGTATTCTTAGTCATGTAATCCATCTTCGTGGCATTGCTGTGTCATTAGTTTGTGTGGGTGAACGCTGGAAAGGTGAAGGAGGGGAGGGGCGTACTAGTCAGCTCCAGCTACCATAACAAAACGCAGTGGACCGGGTGGCCTAAACAGCAGAAATTCATTTGCTCACAGCTGGAGGCTGGAAGTTTGAGACAGAGGTGCCGGAATGGTCAGCTTCAGGTGTGGGCTCCTCCTGGCTTGCAGATGGCCATCTTCTCACTGTCCTCTTCTCTTGGGGTGAAGAAAATGAAGAAGAAAAAAATGAGATGTCTTCCTCTTGTCCTTAAGCCACAGTCCTATTGGTTTATGGCAGTGATTTTCACACACAGGTGTGCTGCAAGAAGATATTAGGTGTGCCAGGAAAAATTTTAAAGATAATTAGTTTCAAAAGACGTTCAAGGCACAGTAAGTATATTCTTGTTTTTACTTTTTTTTTTTTTTTGATCAACATAATTTAAGTGTGCTGCAGAAGCTTAACTGTAGGTTCAAGTGTGCCATGCAATAAAAAAGATTGAAAAACACTGGTTCAGGGTCTTGTTTAACCTTAATTACCTCCTAAATATTTGTCTCCAGGTACAATCCTTTGGGGCAGTGGTCTCCAGCCTATTCGGCACCAGGGACTGGTCTCATGGAAGACAGTGTTTCCACAGACAGGGAGTGGGGAATGGTTTCAGGATGATTCAAGCACATGACATCTCTGCCTGAGATCATCAGGCATTAGATTCTTAGAAGGAGCAGGCACCCACGATCCCTTACCTAGGCAGTGTGCAGTAGGGTTCATGCTCCTATGAGAATCCAATGCTGCCGTCATCTGACAGGAGGTGGAGCCCAGGTGGTGATGCCAGCAATGGGGAGCAGCTGTAAACACAGACGAAGCTTTGGTCTTGAACTCGCCTCCTGCTGTACAGCCCAGTTCGTAACAGGCCAAAGACAGGTATAGGCCTGCGGCCTGGGGGCTGGGGACTGACAGCAGTATCGGGGGCTAGAGCTTCAAGATACGAATTTGGGGGGGCACAATTTCGTCCACAGCGGGAGGCATTGCTTCTGTATTCCCAGTGGCTTAACTGAGTTTTCTAGGATTTATACTCCAATGAAATATTTCTAAGGCTCTTACTAAGCATCTCCTTTCTCATGAGAATTAAACACCTAAAAGGAAAGAATATGAGAGGAAAAGGAAGGCCTCACATTCATCCTGGGGAGGACCAGGCTCCAAATTTGGGGGTTTTCCTGGGTCCTGTAGGTCTTTTTTTATTCTTGTGATAGTAGGCGAGGGTGGCAGCCAAAGCAAAAGAGGCCACAGAGGAGGCAGCCTTGGGTGGCAGAGGAGCCTCCACCGTCACTGACCATGCAGCAGCCGGGATGCACGGCTGGACAGCTGTGGAGCAGAGAGGTCATCTCTTCACAGGACCCAACTTGGGAAAGGATGCCTGGAGCAAAAATAAGCTTTTAAGCTCTTTCATTTGGGTGACCTCAAACTCAACTCTCTTAATCCTCCTCCAACTCCCTTGGCGAATCTTGAAATCAAGGCCAGTGTTTAGATCCTGGAATTTGTCATCAGAATCAGCCCGTCTGCCCCCAGAGGAAGAAAACTGGGGAGTGAAATTTGGAGGCTTATTACACACGCCCAAAGACTATTATCTCATCATTAGAAAGGCTTGGAAACCCAAGGTTGAGATACTGGATCTCTGGATGATTAGAAAACAACCAAACGCTATATTACCCAATTTCTAAAAAAAAATAAAAATAAAAATAAAAAATAAGAAAAAAGAAAAGAAAATATGTTCAGTATAATGTTTCAAAAAAGAGAGTGTGTCTAATTTCTGGACTCATTTTAATTTTTAGTCATGGGATGTTTTGGAAAACATTAAATTACGAATTATTTTTTCCTTGCTTATGTTTAGAAAAGCCTCAATAGTGACTTGCAACTCCATGATTTTAGATGACAGAGGCCTAACCTGGGCACTGTGAATTGCTTTTGCTTAGGTAAAAATGAACAGGGTAAGTAAACACACCAGAGAATGAAAAGCTTTTCCTTCTTTCCTTTCCCTCCCCTCTTCCTTTGCACATTAGATGACTAAATGTGCAACTTTGTTCACATAACTGCTACAAACAGTTCACTGTGTAGGCCAAATGCTCTCTAATGCAGTAAAATTAAGAAATAATATGCTTTGAAAGTGATTTATGAGTGTGGTTAAACTGCCAGATTTACAAAGAAATAGTTCAGATCTTGAGAAGCCTCAGGAGTCACGTCAAAAATGAATTTGACCATGATTTAAACTGCTACTTTTCTTACATGACATTTAATATGTGTACTTTGGAGGCCCATATGTCTTTAATAAAATAGCATTAAGTTTTAAATATGATATGAATGCAGCCAGTTTCTAAATTCATAACCTTTTCCACAACTCCAAAATGTTAACCAATAAGGGAGTCATACACGCAATAAAACATAAACCTTAGAAAATAGCTTTTTATTAAAATGGTTAGACAGTTGGCAGCTGGGTTGCAATGTAATAAATACAGCATTGTGGGTTTATCAGACGTTGTTTACCCTGCAAGCAACTGGGACCAGACAACTAATTACGGCCCTTGCACCAGAGCAGTTCACACCGAGTCCCACCGAGGGTGTACAAGAGGTGCAATAGTTTGTGTTGAGAACCCTGGACAACAACCCCAGAGATATGGGTTCTAATCCCTGTCCACCACTTCAGGGAGTGTGACTTTGAGTAAGTCACTCCCTTTCCCTAACTTCTACAGTGTGTCATGGGGACGGTCTCCTTTGCCAGGCAGGTTGTGGTGATCGTAAGAAACATCTGATACAGTGCCTGGCATATAGCAGGTGCTAAGGAAAGAGAAACAAGTCTTGTAAAAAACAGTTGTTAGATTAAAAAGTCACTTAGGCTAGTTCTGCAAATCCCGCCAGTGGTATTGTTGGCTGACGATATAGAGAAAAGTCTAACCACTCAGCCAGAGATCAGTGTAGGGCTAGACCGGTGGTGGATAATGAACAAGCTCCCCACCTTGGTCATCTCTAAAAGGCAGGAACACATCCGCACTGACAGAAGAACATACTTGTTTCCAAGGGAGGGACGATGTCCGGATGGCCACTTCACTATTCCCACAAATTGGTAAGAGGTCTACATTGCCCATTCTTGCCTCTGGGTTACCAGTTCATGGCAGGTGTGAATTATTCTCATAAGCCTTGCTGTGTCCCAGCGAAAGGCCCTTGTCTCCCTGCTGGGTGAGCATGTCCGCGTCAGTAGACTCCCCTGGGAACAGGTTTGCAGTAGGCCTTCCCAGTCTCCATGTTTCTAGATGTGTAGGCACAACTTGCTTTTCCAGCATCTCTGATGAATAGGGCTGGTCTAGCAGTGGTCTGAATGTTCGTTCATGCAACCAATTGTTACCACCCACCACCAAATTCTGTAGCAAGGAATTCACGAATTCCCTAAAATGGGAGTTAAGAGATTTGAGCCTGGATTTTGAATCTCAGGGCTCAGATGTATGTGTGGTAATCAAAGATTACAAGACCAAGGGACTATTTCATTTTGGGTTTTTTTTTTCCATTTTTATATGTTTTTTAAAACAATGTTATGATCCCATTAAGGGAAATTAACATAGAACATCATTCGATGATCTTCCCTACGTGCTAAGACTTCTCATTTTACTGTTCCCTTCCAAACTCTGCCACTTTCTACATGTATTTTATGTATCTACTGCTCTCTTATTTTCTTAACATTTTTAGCATTTATTTTATACCCCACAGATTTATTATTTTTATGGGTTATACAAGTCTTTATCAAATTGATCTAAGTACTATGAATTACCAAACTATTTTCCCACTGTTTCTGAATTTGAACCTTACATATGAAACACTACTGGTTGTATATGTGTATTTGTGTATGTGAGTGTGTATGTTTCCTTTAAATTACTTCCTTAAGATAATTGTCCATGGCTAGTCTAGTTGAGTCACAGAGTGGAGACATACAATGGTTGTAGGCTCTGTGTAAGAATTACAGAGTGCCATTTTTCAAGTTGCCAGTCTATCCTAGATGAGTCATTGCACCTAATTGGGCCACAGAAAATGCAGGTCCAAAGAGATGCTTCTCCTTTCCAAGACCCTCTCTGGGAATGAGCTTCCTAGAGTCTCATTGGTGGGCAGGGTTCTGGAAGAGAGGTTTAGATTCCATAGGAGTTCCTACAAAGCATGCCTTGACCTGCAAGTTGTAGTCCTAGGGAATTACGGGTTCCCTAGAGCATCCCGAAAATTATTAACGGCACGCAATCCCCATCAGCATGAACGTGCCTTTAGACTGTTAGCCAAATCTTTGTATAATACCAATCATTCTACCTATAAAAGCACAAATATGTTATTGTTCTCAATAGCCAATTTAATGCAGCTTTGGGGAGGAAAAAAGAGAAAAGAAGATTACAAGCTGGCTGATCTTGCTTTTATTTCTCTTAAATCTATCCACGCTTCTCAGGGGTTGCACTTGTTTAAAGATTGTATGCAACTGTGCAGTCTGTGTGATTTGGAAAGCAAATCAAACTAAATATGAAGTTTTCAGCATGTGCTGTTTTTAAAGGATTTCATGCATTTAGCCCAAATATACATTTCTCCCAGAGTAGTGCAAAACCTGTAATCTTTTTCTTGTTATATTTCTTTTTGGGGGGAGTGGGGGGCTGAGTGGGTGACTTACTTTTGGAATGGAAGGCTCCTATTAACATCTACCTCCTTCTTGTACAGCATTATTCACAGCAGAGCTATTAAGGCTAATTATTTTCAGCTTTCTATCAAAGGGGAATATTTGAGCTGACAAAAAAATGCATTTGTTGGGAAGAAAAAATGGCCTGTTTAAATAAGAAAGGGATCATTGTCATCTACACCTTCTCTCCCCATCCCAGTGGTACCCCCCCAAAAGGGAAGTATATCTTCCCATCGTTTTTCTGTATCCCCTCTCCCGCTCCCAGATTGCTCATTGACTTGGGAGTTGGTATCAGCCTTTTTCTTTCTCCTCTTCATGAAATTCTCTGACTCTTGATGTGCAATGGAAAGAATATCATTTGAGGAGCTGGGGGTAGTAGTTAGGAGAGACTAAATTCTGTGATGAGCAGCCTCCAGATCTTGGTGGCTTAGTCATTCTCAGTCCATTGAAAATTTCTGGATGGAGAATGAAGGGTGTCGGGTCAGTCAGGGACCCAGCTCCTTCCTTCTTTTGAATCACTGTGGATTTTTCTTGGGCCTTGGAGTCCTTCCCTGGATTCAGCCAGAGGATGGAGCAAACGTGAGAGCCTGGAGGACTGGGCAGGACAATTTGCAGTCCCGGTTTTAAGGTGACATACATTGCTGCTGCCCCATTCCACTGGCCAGAAATTAGGAATATGAAAGCTCACAACTGCAAGAGAGTTTGGGAAATGTGGATGTTGTGTACAGAACTGTGTTCCCCACAAAAACTCCTAAGTTAAAGTTTTGACTCAGATTGTGACAGTGTTTGGAGAGAAGGCCTTTAAAGGAGTGACTGAGTTAAAATGAGGCTTCAAGGGTAGACCCTGATCCAGTAAGGCTGGTGTTCCTATAAGAAGAAGAGATTAGGACACACAAGGAGATACAAAGAGACCACCATGGAACAAGGCAGCAAGAAGGCAGCCATCTGCAAGGCAAGGACAGAGGCCTCAGGGGGAACTAACCCTGCAGGAGCCTTGATCATGGACTTCCAGCCTCCAGAACTGTGAGAAAGCAAAGTTCTGTTACTTCAGCCTCCCAGTCTGTGGTATTTTGTTACGGTAGCCCTAGCAAACTAAAACGGCAGCTCAGATGAGTGCCCAAAACAAAAGCAAATGCATTTCCAGAACATGTACATGCTCTAAGGCCCTGAGCATTTGTGTTTTAGCTTCACTCCCATACTCAGCTGGTGTGAACTCTTGGGCAAGTCTCATTTTCCCTCTAGGGATCAAATTGTTCCTCTGTGAAGTGGATGAAGGACCTAGGTCAACTTCAAGGGTCATCCTATACTTTTGTGACTTGGCATGAGCCTCTCAGAAACCATCTGAGTCAGGTATGAGTCTTGCCCTGGCTGCTGGGATTTCATGGGAGATACCGTGGTAGCAGGCACGTGATGGCATGCTGAGGGACACAAGGTGTAGGCATTAACCTGGATTCAAATCTTGGCTCTCCCATTTACCTTAGGACTTTGGATAAATTAGTTGCCTCAGGAATCTCATCTTTAAAATGGGGCTAATAAAAATAACTACCTGAAAGTGTTGCTGGATTAAAAGAAATAATGAAAATATGGTAAAGCACCTACCTGAAGGCCTGCTATAAGGTGAAGTTTCCACGTAACTTGTTCTCTTGCTCCCTTTGTTTTCCCCTCTGTCATTTTCCCTTTTCTTCCCTGTATTTATTTTCTTTTTATTTATTTTCATGTAAAAGAGTCCTGAATGTGAATAGGGAGACTCAGAGAGCCTTCTCACACACATAACTTCACCTGATCCTCAAGACTAAGAGAGACAGAGGAAGTGATACCTTTTTGTTACAAATAAGGCCCACTGAGAGAGAGTGGGGTTTACTGTAGATTCCACAGGGAAATGAAAGCGTGATTAGAACTCAGGTCTTCTCTTGGCCCAGTGCCCTGTTGTTAACATGATCTGCAATATAATTTGGCCATTCTGAGGATTTCATGGCTCAGGATAAGATAAACACTATTCAGGGAAGGAAAGCCGGAGTCATCAGCAGGGCACGACGTCTCTGTTCACAGAGTTGCCTCCGTAAGCTCCAAATGGAAATGACAGCTCTTCCAAGGGCCATGATGTGCAGCTTTGTGATCTATTTTGCAAACAAATATGCGTATGTTCTGTCTACACCCAGGGATAGAAAGAAAGGGTTAGCTTCACTGCTCCGGAATCTGCCTGAGGGAGAATATGTCAACTTGACCTGATGAGTATTTAGGACTGGGATTTTTCCTTCTTTGCACTCTACCTCACCTGGACTTACTTCCTCCACACTTCTGGGAAGCAGTGAGCATGGCCTTCAAATGCTATTTCGGTTTAGGTGTCTAGCTGGAAGAGGCTCTCATGTTCAAACCTGTAGACTTGCAGAAGAGGGACCCAGGGCTGGAAGTTCCCACCCTATAGACTAAGGATGAAGGGCCAAGACCAGAGAGGAGGAAGGGAGTAGAGATGAGCATTTTCATGTCCTAGCCCTGTTGGCCATGCTGGAGCCTCAGGGCCAGCACCCTCCTCCCACTTAGAACTCATAGGGATGAGAAGCTCTTTTAAGAAAAAGAAAATTATATTTTACTTCACTTTTATTCAAAATAAGATTATTAGCAGGGTGAACTTTTGAGATGCACTCCAGACAGCTGGAGATCTTCAAGCTGTAGGAAGATGACAGTGAATTCAGCCTTTCTGCTGTCTCTCCCATGGAGGGAAGGTTATCTGTCTTTGTCATGGCTAATGGCAATTTATGCTATCCATGACCACTGGGAAGGGAAAATATTCATATTTTAAAAATGCATTGAGAAAGATCGTGCTAGAAGGAAGTAGAGTTTCCAAGGTCACAGTTTCTCAGTCTTTTCTGGGAGATTGCCATTTATCTATGATCTTACCATGGGAGTTTCAAAATTAGAAGGACGCTTTTCTGGAGTCTTTTTAAAAAGGGAATTTGAAGTGATGAGGTCAAAAGAAGCTTTCACAGCTCCCTTGCTTTTCAGGAAATCCGCCACTTTTTAGCTTTGTCAAGTAGGGATGACATCGTCTCGTCACCCAGAAATCTAGATGGAAAGGGACGTGGATGAAGCTTCAAGATTGGGAGCATTTTCGGGCCAGCTCTGAACACTGGCTGAGTCTCACAAGCCCAAGAGGAGTGTCGTGAAGCAGAACGGGAAGATGGCTTAGGTATTTCTCAGGCCACACACTCTGGTAAACTTGGTCCAGAAGCATGCACCTTGGACTCACTTCTACCTCCTACTTTAACCATGACTCTTTGCTAAGCTGTTTAAACAAAGACATTCCATAGTGTAAGGACAACACCAGGAATTGCTGGTGCTTGAGAATCTGGAAAGAAGAAAAGCAGAACGAGGTGATTTAGGATATTTATCAAGAATGTGTGAGAGTTTCTGCAGAGAGGTAGCTCCTCTTCTCGTTCCCTAAACTGCCTGAAAGGAACCTCAGAAGCATCCTTTTCGGAAGGTCTTTCCTGTTTCTACCCACCGAACAGCAAGTTTCAGTTTTTCAGTTCTTTTCCCCCGCTCTTCTATCTGTCCATCTTATATCTGCTGAGTGTATCACAGTCAGGAAGGATTTGGATAGAAAAACAACTAAAACAGAGCCTCAGCCTTCACAGGAGGCATTTTCTAGACAAGCTGAACCGAAGTTTTTCCTTGATCTTACTACATCAACCTCTTCTCCCGGGCTTGGGTGCCTACAGACTTTTCCTCCTCTGTGTGCCTGATGGAGCATGTGGATATTAGAGAATGAGTGTTTTAAATAACTTGACCTTTGCGCCTAATAGTACTCCTATTCCCTTCTTATTCATCACATGCCAACTGAAGCCAGAAAAGCAGCCTATAAGACGGAGTCTGAGAAGCTGAGCTGAAGCCGTACGGTTGAGCTAGTCTGCTCAGCTCATATTCTTTCTCACCCCGCCCCCATGATCATCTAGCTAAGATTTCACTATATTGTGAAGATGTTTGTTTTGGAAGACTCTGAAGAGGTAGTCACATATAGACAATAGGTATTATATTGGTAAATCACAATATCACAACACCTATTGTCTGATATGATGTTTTTTCTCTGATGATTCTCAGATATTTTGTTAAAATGAAAATCACCTTTGTGTTGTTTAAACATTTTGCATTGTTAGAATGGAGACTACTTTGATGTGACTTCCTATCAGATAAAATTTTGTAGGTTGATTTCCTTGCATTTCATTATAAAAGTTATTAGAATTATAACTGAGGCAGAATAGAATTGAGAGGCCATTCTCGCTGTTCTGCAGAATCGCCGACCTTCTGACAAAGCGTGGTGGGCCTCTCCCTGTCCCTTCATGTTGGCTGACAGTGACAAGCAGCTGAACCCTCCTTATCCAGTAACATTGCCTAGTTGAGTTGGATGGACAGAATTCTCCAAAGGGATTTTTTTTATTGCTCTTTGACACTGAAAGGAAGAACCACAGGGAGTTGGGATTGCAGGTGTGTACACTTCTGGGTGGACGGACAGATGCTTGATATCAGCCTCTCTCCGGCCAACCACATGGGCTCCTCGGGGAAAGGACAGCACGGCACAGAGCAGCGGGTCTCTCCAGATATTTGGGAGTCCTTGTGTGAAGCACTCTGAGTGATTTTCAACAGTGAAGTCCCCATTGAGTTTGGGCAGTTTGGAAAAAGGCTTGAGGTCCCAAATTAGACGGACACCAGAGGAACTACATTCTGTTTGTTAGGGCGGTAAGCTCAGTAGGTGCTTTGTGTGGGATGAGAAATGATTTTCTCTAGACCAGGATTAGGATATAAAAATGCAGACTTTATCTTCTTAGCAGGAGAGAGGAAGTGAGAGAGGAAAAGAGAGCGGAGAAATACAGGGAAGAGTGCACAGGAGATGCCTGCACCCCGGAGGAAGGAAGGAAGAATGCCCACCCTGAGGTCCAGCGGCCAGGTGAAGATAAGGGGGACTAAGAGGAAAGAGGTCATTGTAGCCAGATCCACAAGATATTGGGAACGTGAATGTCATGTGCATTTTTCCTCCAGCAAGGTTGAAGACAGACTTTTTTATAGGTGTTTCTGACACTGCGACCTGAGGTTCACATGCCTATAGTTCGTTCAGGGGTTTTCAGGAACCACTTGAGACCATAGGGATAAATCCTAAAAGGTAGCTTTAGTCAATAGGGCCTAGTGATTCTAACGAAAATGTACATTTTCTTTTTGTCTGTTGGGTGGGTGCTACTAGTAAGTCTGCTAGGCAGAGAGAGGAAGCAGCAGGATAGATTTTAGTCCTCACTAAAAAACTCCAAGTTAATAATTTCTCTATTATTTCACTGTAAGGACTGGCCATCTTTACACCACTAGAAAAAGAAAGTCTTGGTATGTTTATATATTAAGATATTTAAACCAAAGGGGAAAGCCTGGGAACTATGGGAAGGAAGGCAGACCATAATCAGAAGGGGTATAATTATTTTCTCCCAGGATATCAGCGTATTCAGAGGCCAGACCATGACTCAGGTCTAGAATCATCTGCTAATAATGGAGATGGACTTTTTTGTTCTTAAAAAAAAGATGTTCTAAATAAGTCATCTTGTGTCAGCTTTTATAACGGTAAGGCATAAGGGAGAGGACCTGACTTCATCTCGCCGGGTTATTTAGTGACTTGATTCCTACCGGCCAGGAATTTTGTGAATTTCCTAGTACAGAGCAGTCTGCCTGGCGCATCTGTGGTTGATGCCCGCTCCGAGTTTTGCTGTGTGATTTCTGACCTCAGCTCAGATAGGTCAGTGTAAGTCTCAATTTCCTCCTCCTCCTCCTCTTCCTGCAAAACAGATAAGCTATCGTCATTGTTACCCCAGTATCTTCACTCACTCCTTCGCCTTCTGAGAAATATACTTTCTAGCTTCTTCCCCTTTTAAATTCTTCAAGTCCCGACTCAGATCCTGTCTTCTGTGAAATCCCCTTTCAAAATTGGAGCCTCAGTAATTCTCAGACGCCCCAGAGCTTTCCTTTAACTACACTCCCTTAAAGCATATTATATTAGCTAATACTTTTGTGTATCCATTTTGTTATCTCAACTGGAAGGTCAGAGAATATATCTGGTCTGTCTTTTGTTTTACGCCATGGGGCCACGTTGAAGGATGGCCTACACCATCTTTCACCATCTTTAGTATTTACCATCTTCTTCTACACGGAGCTATACTGCGATGATCACCATCTTCCTCATCTTCTTTGTGGCTGATCACAAGCACTCAGGTCTCCCACCAATGGGCATCTGAAAAAGTTGTATATGAGACAGTGGCCAGCCTTGGGCAAGAGGGAAATGTTGCAATTTATTTGGATGCTTGCTAGAGGTCATACCACAAGGCCACTGTCCACATATCAACTTTGTCTCAGGAGCTGACTCGTGTTTTTTATATAAATCATAGTGAGCTGCCCATTATAAACACCTTGTAAAACTCAAAAGGCTTTATGGCTGTTATTAGCTACTGCAGTTGTGATTTACTAGCTAATTCAGGCTGATGTGTGGATGAGTGTGCCCAGGGCACCATTTGTCCCATCTGCATAAGTCGGGGAGTAGAACCAGCTGCATTCAAAAGCAAATGTCTCTTCCAAAGGCCTGTGGCATGTCTGGCTTGCTTATGTTTTAAATCAGGAGGTTAGCATTCTCCTCTCAAGGTGGCTTGTGTCTTCACATCATGACACCTCGGTCTGAGAATCCTTGGTGGGAAGCCCAGCCGCAGCAGCCCGTTTACTGTCAGTGGTTCCAAGGAAGACTTTTTTATTGGGGAGAGAGAAGAAAATAAAGTTGAGAAATATCTGGAATTGCCCGACTGACACTTTTATGTTTTCAAGGGCATTCAGCATCAGATTTTGTATAGGCCTCTAGTTCATAGTATTCACATTTACCTCTTTTTCTTTCTTAAAAACATCATTTCTTAGAATGCTTATGGTATGTGTGTTTATGTGAAAGCAGATCATGTGTAGGGTGACATGTGTTTTATATAATGTTCCTTGTTTTTTGAATGTTTTAGGACTTTCCTTTCTTTTTAATCCTACTAATTTCCTAAGATAGTATTAAAGGAAGTCCTTCTACACAAGTGGTCTTTGCAAGTTTGGATCTGAGTGCAAGGACTAAACAGGGTCCAACTTAAAAATTAGGTTTTTAGTTTATTTGAAGGGGAGAAAATTATCTACAAAAACATATCTATATATGAGGCAAGTGTGAGTACACACAGAAAGGCTTACCAGATGAGCACATTTACATGTTTATATGTATTTACATATGTGGCTATATATGCATGTTGTATAATATAGATATTAAATACTAATATACTTTTGTATAGCGTTTTGCTTTGATTTACTCACATTTAAGAGACTATGTCTCATGTTTGAAGAATTCAGTGACTTCATGCTATAGAACCAAGTAGCATGGGAATGAGATAGCTCTTTGCACTTCCAAATTCTAATCCCTTTGCCTATAGTTGAACTACACTTGACCCTTGGATGACATAGATCCACTTATGGATCTATGTGTCTATTTATGTACAGATCTTAATCAGCCAAATGAAGATTGAAAATATAGTAATCTTGGTTATGAAACCCAAGCATCCGGAGGGCTGACTTTTAGTATATGTGGGTTCTACAGGGCCAACTGTGGGACTTGAATATGGGTGGATTTGAATCTACACAGATGGTCTAGGAACAAGTCCCTGTTGTATACTGAGGGATAACGCTACCAACTTGACCTAGAAGGTCAATTGTATCCTTTCCTCGGTCTGGTATTCCCTGCCTGTCATTTTGGGGTGAAATGTCCAAGATGACAAAATTTGTCTTCTCAAGAGTTGCATCAGTGTCTGGGGGCAGCCATAAAAGCAGAAAATAAAGGTTCATCTTTGTCTCTTACAGTTTGTGCCTTTGCCCAAGGATTTCTGGAGGGATGAGCCATAGCTAGTCAGCCTTTGTTACCTGTGACTCAAAGAATAGTCTAGTGTTTTCCATTAGATATTTATTGTACAGCTGGAACTGGTTCAGCAAAATGCATTGAGTAGTTACACAGAACAAATATGAATGAGATCATACTTATTTGAAATCAGAGAAATGTGAATTAATATAAGAATAAATGATTACTTTGTACCTATTAGACTAGAACAATCAAAAAAACCAGATAATGGCTAGTGTTGGTGGGATGTGGGCTTATAGGAACCCTCAGGCACTACTGGTAGGAGTGTGGCCACGCTGGCCTGCAAGCTGGCTTTATTGAGTTGAATTAATACACTCATACCCTCTGACCCAGTAAGTCCACTCTAAGATATGGCATATCTCAATGCAATTCTTACATAAATGCATGAGGAAGTATAGGTGAGAATTTTTGTTCATATATTATTTGTATTGTTGGAAAGTTGAAGGTGGCTTTGAGGTGGAGGAAACACTGTGAGATGGAAGGTAAGATGTGTTAGATGCCTTGGAGTACTGTGCAGCTGGTAGAAGCAAGGATTCAGTGGAAGCATGGCAGCAGGGGCTGTGTCATACTCACTGTATTTTCTTATTTTGGATACTGTGGGATCTGGGGCTTGGCTGACCAGGAAAAAGACTGCCCCTCCCAGAGCTAGCCAGTTCTCAAAGATTGCAAATGACTCACTTAGAAGCGTGCCTTTTCCATGCAAACTAGCCAATGCAGGGCCCATTCTCTGTACCACTTTCTCTCCCTGGCTCTTACACTCTTTAAGAGGCAATATTTCTCATCCTAATTATACTAGGGCCAGGGACCAGACAACTTAGGACAGATCCTAGACTCCAGAGTCCAAAAATATTATTCAAACTAGCCAATTGTAGGCCTGCTAACCTTGTTTCACCCATTCCTTCCGGCAAAAAGAACACAATGAAGGCTTTATGCCACACTTTTTCCCTCCCTTTGCCTTCTGATCTACCCTGGTGCTTTCTGGTGTGAGCATGGCATGCCCCCACCTCTTGGAACTGTAAGTAATCTGTCTTTTCAATGGCAGTCATCCTAATCTGTTGGCTTCACCATCCCTAAATAATAATAAAACCTATATTTTATAATAGATGTTTTTTAAAAAGCTCTTGATTAAAAACTTTATATCTTGATTTTAAGATATAAAATATACAGTGACGTTTATATATCTTAAAACTCATGGAAACAAAACCACATACTTTTTCAAGGACTCATCTTAACCTCAGAGTGGATGTGTATGGTGGGAAATGGAGGAAAGAAAGAAATGAATAAACAGATAAAAGAGAAACTCTGGGGTCAGCGAGGATAATTCAAATACCTTCTCTGACTTCTGTGAATTTACAACTGAGGCCATAAGCGTGGAGAGTTACACAATCCTGAGCACGTTTCTGTGCCCCAGGCTTTTTCTGGGTGGCCCACACTTTAGGAATCCAAAGGTTGGCAGTAGCTTGCTGAGGCTGAGCAGGCTGAAAGATACCAGTCCCCTTCAGGCCCATTACTTCAGCATTTCCCAAAGAAGTCTGTTCCAGGGAAGGATGGTTGTGAGATGTTACATCTCCTAAGGTTCCTACAATTAAATACGGTAGGAAGTGCTGCCCTCTCTATCTCCTGGGAGTTGTGTAATGTGCATGGGATATGGTTAAAGGCTCTAGGGAGTCCTGTGGGGAAGAAGTTGGTTGTGCCTGTTTAACCCTGTGTTTCCTAGGGTAATTTGACCACAAGCCGTTCCTGGGAATACTCACTTACCTGAGTACTATGAAAAAGATGAGGCTTAGCAGTGACCCTCTCAGAGGATCTGAGCCTGTCTGCCTCACGCAGGGCTTGGACAAGGCAGACTCCCAAGTAACATTTATAAACTAAGGAAGACCAAGGGCACCAGCAGTTAGAGAAAGGGAAGGCTTGGTGGAGGAGGGTTCCTTAACTGAGATCCTCCCTCTTCCTTAGCATCTGGAGGGCTTTGCTCAACAAGAATATTATGTTTCTTTTCAAATCAGAAAGATATCAGTTCAAGCCACAGTTTTAACCACTGTGATCTCTAGAAATTTCTTTGAAGTCTTTCAGTTTGGTTTTCTTATCAAAATGCAGGCCATTCATCTCATAGGTTTATGGTGAAGGTTAGAAATAAGAGATGTCTGGAGCATAGTAGTAGCTTAGTGAAAATTAGCCAGTACTATCAAAATTGTAAGTATCTTTTATGAGGACTAATGAACATATTCACTGCTAGCTACGTGGCTATACAAGTGTCTTACCTGAGGTCACATTGCTCATTAATAGCAGAGCTGGGACTGGATTCCACTTTCCTTCGGTCCTGGCTCAATGTCATTTTTATTACAGTGGAGTAAGGATCCTTTTGCCTATTTCCTGATTAGGAGAACTCAGCAAAAGCTTCTTCAGTGTGTTGAATGGTCTGCTTCATTGCAGCATTGGAGAGAGACACGTGACGTGATTCAGAGTCCGCAGGGTGCCACAGGGACTGCTGTGTCAGTTGTGTTCTGCATCCTTGTTAATAACCTAGAAAAGGTTGTAAAAGAATATGCTAATTTAACTTGTATATTGCCCTAAATGGGGAGGTATTACAAATCCCACCAATGACAGAGATGTGACATAAAGGGACCTGGAGCTGTCAGGCATATGGACAGGAAATCACTAGATGAGATTCAGCTGCAGTAAATGCATCCTAATACATCTGGGGACAAATAATCTGAAACACAGATATTCAATGGGAGGAAGATATTTGGAAAGCAGTAAATGCTGAAGGGGACCTGGGGGATAGTGGACAGCAAATTAGATATGGGTTTTCATTGTGTTAGGCCAACAGAAATTGGTAATGCAATCTTGCGCTGTATTTTCCAGCAGTCCCCTGGAGCTGCTGGGAGGAGAAAGCCTCTTTCACCAGCCAAGATCGAGTCTGCTCTTCCCACACACTCCTGAAGAAGGGCCTGGCTGGGGCTGAGGTGTAGGCAGGGGTCACTTTATTACCCCCTAGTCCCTGCTAGCCAGGGAGAGTGACATTTTCCTTTCTCTGAGCCTCACCCAACCCAGCGTCCTTGGAAAGTGGCTCTCTGTTCTGCTTCCCACCATCTTGCCAAGGAATTCCATGAATGGTTGTGCTGTGTGGGATGGAGGGCAGTTCCTCATAGAAAATCCCTCTGGTCTGCAGGGAAGACCTGGCTCCAACCATTTGCCATCTTTTCTAGTGGTCAGTCCCGGCTCCTTCCTCCTCCCAGCCCCATCTTCCTCATGAAGGATTTCACCTGAAGATCACTGCCTGCCTGAAAACAGAGGAATTGTTTCCAGGCAGCTCTCTGTGTTCTAAAATGTCAGGGTTTCGGGCAGTTGTCTGAGTCCCTGGTTCTTGGGAGTTCTTTTGGCTGAAGAATGGCCAGATACCCCAAAGTAAAGCAAGCATGAAACAAAGTTTATTGAGAAAGAAAAAGGTTCACAGAGTAAAAGCAAGGTATAGGCTTACAGAGCAAGACACAGTTGCCATAGACAGTGAACGGCCTCCAACGTTGTGACCAGAAAAAGGCCTGATTATGCCTTGGGGTTCTATTTCATACTGCCTAGATTGGGCCCATCTTGTGGTTTAGAAGTCACCTTGGAAGCAGAATCTTACTGCACATGTGGACCTCCCATCAGCCTTTCTGGAAGACTACTGGGGGAGGGGGTATGGACCCTAAAATAGATTAAAGCTACTGACATGATAATTAGCCTTAAGGCTGTTCTGGGTCATGGTCAAGATTCTTTTTTACCTATGCAGGTTGGTTTGTGGGCCAGAGAGCTCTCTACATCCTCCTGCAGTTGGCTTGCTAAGTTCTGATGGGCAGATTGGTAGTGTTCCCTCCTCCCCAGGTGTGAGTGTTGGGATTAAGGTGAGCAGTACTGAGTGGGACCCCTGGCCTTGTCAGACTCGGAGCTATCTCCCTACTGTGTTTGAGGAAACACAAGCATCTGCCCCCAGCAGCTATTCCCAACGGTGAGCGTCCGTCCTTCACTCCTTCTACCTTTTCCTCTCCCCAGGTTTCCCATTTCCAGTGTTTTTTAGTCTTCTCAAGTTTAAAGACTGCTCTTGACACATACGAAACCAAATTTCCCTACTGGGAGCCAGTGACATGTATTTTCCTATCCCCACGCTGTACTCTGGGGAAAGCTCCGGCACTTCCTGAGTTCAGAGCACTTCACTCAGGGGCCTGCTCAGCAGGGCAGGTTTAACGGGGCGCTCCTCCCACATTTTGGAAAAGTGTTTGCTCTCACCAACCCACCGTCTCAATAGTTCACCCCTGAGAGTGCCTCACCTTTCAGGAAATCCTTTCAGGACTTGTTTGGGGGTGGCCATTTCAATCGGGTGGGGAAAAATCGGAAACCATTTATTTGCCAGGCTGGGAAACTTATACTGCTTGTTTGTTTAATGAGCCCGGCTTCCTCCGCTCAGAATGTTCATTCACATACTCATCATCCAGGTTGCATTCAGGGCACTTTAGCTTAGGCCTGCCATTGTCACTCAGCACTCATGAATAAGTGGCCAAGTTTAAAGTTACTCCTTGAATATCTTTAAGCACTCTGTTCAGTGAGTATTTGCTGTGAACCTTCTCGGTGCCCACCACACAGCTAAATGCCTGTGTGTTTAGGTGTGGGTGGGAGAGAGTTCTCTTCTCGTGGAGGGACCTGAATGAAAAAGGCATCACTGTGGAAGAACTTGAGCTTTCAGTTCTGGTAGGTCATGGATATAAATGGATGGCAGCTGCTACCACAGTGATTTATGAATGATGCTCCCAGCCAAAGGAAGTCAGGCACATTCTAGAACTGCGGACCACTGTGTACAGGGCATCTCAGTATATTTAGCAAATGAGATTTCAAACCGCAGGAAAAAGAAGCTGAGTGAGAGGAGAGGAAGAACATTCTCTGGCCAGAAACTTGCTGAACTTTGAGGCCAGGGACCGGAGGCTTTGCAGAGGTGGGGAGGGACTTTCTTTGGCTTGTTCTGCACGAATAAATCACCACTGAGGAGATATACCAAAGGCCAATTATATGGAGTGTTTTCTTGGAAAATCTTCTCCCAGACAGGTCCTATAAATCACCCTAGCCATTGGTGGGCATTCAGATCTCCCTTGTGGGGGAAGGGGGTAGCGGGTGGCATGCTAGTGCACCCTAGTGTCGGGTGGAGGAATTACATAGTGGTGCTCTTATGGCTGTGGAAAACATAGGGGTTGGGTAGTAGCTTCATCCAGGGAAGAAATATAGGGCAAAACTATTTGTTCTGTCCTAAGCATTGTGGGACCTGGGCTCTCAACCAGGCTTTGCTACTTATTTTCTCTGTGACCTTCAGACTCTATGAATAAAGACTGGGTTATATCTAAGGTTCCTAGAGGCTCTGTATTCTTTACAACTTTTGCATGGGATAAGCTTTTGCATCCCACACTCCATGCTGGTAATTGGTCCAAGGGAGACAAAAGTCAGTCTCACAGGATCATCTTGACAGCCCAGTTGGGGTCTCTCAAAACCAGGTCATGAGAGCAGCTATACACTTAGCCTGGAGTATAAAGAACTTAGGGAGATGGCAGAGGGATTGTGTTCAGTATTTGAAGGGCTTCATTTGCAAGAGGGCAGCAGTGTCTGTCCTGCTCTGCAGGCCCAAACAGGACCCACCAGCTGAAGGAAAGAAAATATAAACCAGCAATCATCATGTCACTGCTCAGTGACACAACTTTGATTTCTCCTACGTTTGAAAATATAGAAAGAACTCTGTGACCATCAGAACTGTCTGATACTGGCACCTCAGCCTGGCAGGGAGGAGAGTGATCCATCACTGTTGCAATCTAGCGGAGGCTGGGTGACAGTCGGGGTCACAGAAGAGAGGACAGAACACTCCATTCTGCTCCTTCCAATGCTATTTTCTCTCTCTGGGGTAAGAGGTGGATGCACGTCCTGAGGGAACAATGTTTTCTCCCAAAGTATCTTCCTCTTCCCTGCAAAGCTTTGTTCCTCTGATTCAGGAAGGCTTCATTTCTTTCAGAGGGTTCTATTAAAATTTGTCTACTCTTTGGAGAAAACGTATCTGGAGACTTCAAGGTTAGGGATTTAATTTGTTGCCAATACTCTGGAAAGTCCCATAGGAAAGGAATGAGGAGCTGACATATGCTGTCTGAATGGGAAGTCAGGCCCTCAAGAGTGAAATCTCCTGGGCACCCAGCTTAAATGGCTGGTTAATTCCTTCTGTATCAATGCTGGTGAGTTTGCTTAAGCCTTTTTGGAACATATTGGTCATTTCAGTTTTTACCAATTGTAGGGGCAAAGAGTATGCAAGGCCAGCAATGTAAGTTTCAATTATTTCCTTAAGGCTTCAAGATTCTCTTCCTCTTCATGTGTTCTGGGATGGAATGAAAAGTGTTTTCTCTCTCTCCTTTTCTATGACTCTATTGATTCAGATAGGATCCCTTCTCAGTCTTCGACTTTCTTTCCAGACAAAAGTCTCCCTAATTGTTCTCATTAGTTTGAATATGACAATTCTGTCCCTGTGATTAATTCTAAATGCATCAAACATTCATTAAATCCTAATTTTGTGGAAGTCATTGAGCAAGACACCGAAACTAGAGGTGAAAACGACACTTCTTCTGCCATGGTTTAGACAGGATTGTAACAGAACCAAATGAAATGAAATGAGCAGAGTGCTATGATGTGAGCAGCAAATAGTCGCTATTTATCTACCTCTCATTATAGACCAAGAATGTTGGTGAACCGCCCAAGTTCCTACAGCTGATGAATGGCAGAGCCAGGATCTAAACGCAGGGCTGTCTGACTCCAAAGCCTGCATCCTCTCTACTGAGCAACACTTCTTCCCTTCACCTCTTAGAGGAAATACAGGGAAACCTAATGTGATTTAGGAATGAGTTGGGACAATTAAATGCGCTGGTAACAAAATGAAGGCATTTCATAACATACCAAGTAGGAAGATGAAGTATGGAGTTTACCAGTGTCCTGGGAGGCTTAACAGCCACTGTTGGTGGGAACCCGAGCTCTTGGTCTGTACATTCAGTCACAGCTCTGACTGGCCCAGGTCATAACATGGTAGAGTTGACACAAGGCTCCAGTTCAGTCATCCTTGTCTGTTATGTTTGGAGGCGACAGCGCTGCAAGAACCTATTAACTCAGAGATGTCATTCAGAGCCTTTTCTTTCCCCAACCGCTGGGCGAGAGCGCCCTGCTCTGCTCTGAGCCGATGGGCTTTCCAGATGCACGGAGCCACCGCAGCCTCCTCGTCTTCCTTCACGTCAGTGAGGGCAGTTCATGTGGAAGAGTGGAGAATAGGGAACATAATGATGGATAAATTATAAGTTTGGGGATGTGAAAAGTCAAACCGTGTAAATATGTATTTTAAACCACAAACAAAATGTTAATGCATCTTTCCCATTAACTCACTAACTGAAATTACAGAGTGTAATGTGAGCCAACGCCCACGGTTGGTTATGATATTTTCAGATTTAGAACAGCAGACGATAAATGTCCTTCTCTCAGACAAAGAAGCGATTGACACAGCTTTTCAGTGTAGTCGCTGGCACTGTTGGTGGCAGAAAATAAACTGAATGTGGGGAGGCAGGAGGGAGGTCCTGAGATGCCTGGGGAAAGTTGAGCAGGGGTTCTTGTTAAGCGGTATAGTAGCAGCAGCTCAGGGTCGGGAACCCACTGCCTGCAGTGCCACCTTGGATTCCGCGGTGGGCTCCTTTTTTCAAGCATTAGCTCTGTCTCACTGTGGGTTGGTAGGCCGCTGAAGGTATGCCTATCTCACTTTAGTGAGGTCTGGTCTGGGGATGTATGGCTTACGTGGCAGCCATTTCCTGGTGAGGTTGCTTATGAACAGCATTAAAAAGGAGGTTAAGAGGATGCGAAGGAATTGGGGCCTGTATACACTGTTGGTGGGAATGCAAAATGCTATGGAAAACGGTATGGTGGCTCCTCAAAACATTAAAGGTAGCATTACTGTAATACATGATACAGCAATCTTACTTCCGAGAATTGAAAGCAGAGGCACTTCGAGATATTTGTACACCCATGTGCATAGCAGAATTGTTCACAACAGCCAAAAAGTAAAAGTGACCAGAGTGTCCATTGACAGATGAGTGGCTGAACAAAAGGGGGTCTGTACACACCATGGAATGTTATCCAGCCTTGAAAAGGAAGGAAATCCTGGCACATGCTGCAACATGGGTGAAACTTGAAGATATGCTGAGTGAAATAAGGCAATCGCAAAAGGACATTGTCTGATTCCACTTATGTAAGGTATTTAGAGTGATCAAATACATAGAGACAGAAAGTATAGTGATTGCAAGCGGCTGGGGGGTTATTGTTTAAAGGGTGCAGAGTTTCAATTTTGAAAGAGGAAGAGAGTTCTGGAGATTGGTTGCACAGCGAATAATAGTGAATGTGTTTAACACTGTGGAACTAGGGGTGGGGTGGGGTGACTCATGCCTGTAATCCCTGCTCTCCAGGAAGCAGAGGTGGGTAGATTGCTTGAGCTCAGGAGTTCCAGACCAGCCTGAGCAAGAGTGAGACCCCGTCTCAACTAAAAATAGAAAAACTAGTCAGGTATTGTGGGGGGGGGGCAACTGTAGTCCCATCCCAGCTACTTGGGAGGCTGATGGAAGAGGATTGTGTGAGCCTAAGAGTTTGAGGTTGCCGTGAACTGTATGATGCCATGGCACTGTACCCAGGGCAACAGAGTGAGACACTCTCTCTCAAAAAAAAAAAAAGAAGCCAAGACAAATAAACAAACAAACTCTACTTCTGAACTGTGTATTTTTAAATGGTTGAGGTGGCAGATTTTATGTTATATGTATTTTATCACACATAAAATGACTGCATCTTTGTGAGAGAATGAGGAAGACAAAATCCAGCTGTAGGATCCTGGGTGGATTTGCTTCCCCCGCCATTTACTTGCTGTGTGACTTTGAACAAATGAGGAAACACTAGATATTATCCAACTGTAAAATAGTATCTGCTCTATGGGTTGCACAATAGCAAGTACTCAGCGTCCTTCACTTTGGCATTTCAGAAATCCTCTTATGCCCACCCCAGACTGTTCCTCTGGAAGATGTTCTCTGTGTGTGTGTGTTTGTAAAATCTCTGTAAATGTGTATATATGTAAGTTGCATATGGACTTTGTTCGGGGCTGAACTTAGGCTCTGTCAACCATTCTACCTAATGTAAAGATTGACTCCCTTCCTTTTGACAGACTCTCTGTGCTTTGTCCAGTTGCCTTGCACGCCTTTAAGTCGAACGATCGAAAAGTAGATGTGCTGTCCCAGAAAGAGGTGCAGTCCGGGCATTGTGTACCTCACCTGTCGTCCTCAGGGCCCCTGGCAGCTAGGGGCGCTCAGCCACCCACCCAGCATATGCAAGGGCTACCTCCCTGGTGTTCCTTCTTTGCCATGGACCTTCCTCTCATCCGGTCCCTTTGCCCCAGAACTCCCCCTTTTGCTGGCTCCTGACACTTCCCTGGCCTCTCTGGGTCCTGACCTGAGCAATCCTAGGACTTATTTCAGAAGTGGGATGTTGGCATTTCCGGGGCCTCTGGCACAATTGGGCCAAATGCAAGTGGGCAGTGGAGGGTCATTTTCCCCTGAAGGTTAAATGGCGACCTTGGTCAACGTTTAGCTAGTGTGCACTTAAATGATTTCCCCTAGTTGATGATTCACAGGGCAAATTAGTTGAGGACTTTCACACCCTGCAGGTAAGCTGGGGTGGTAAGAACCGGTAATCCTTAAATCGCGTTGAGTTATACGGGTTGTGGTGTAGGATCTGCTTAGCACAGCTTTCTGGCTCTTAGATCCTAATCACAAATGTAAATTAGTAAGATTAAGGGCTGCAACACCTGGACAACCACCAGGCAATGACTGGACACTTACTTTTCTAAGCCCGCTCAATATCCCCCCCTCTACTTTAGGAAGCCCTGGATCTAATCTCCTCTTCTCTCTCTCTCTTCTTCCCTCTCTTCCTCCGTCTCTCTCTTCCTGTACCCCTAATCCCAAATTGTAACCTGAGGCTCCAGAGAGTACTTCAACAGACTAACAGGGATGCTACGGGATATTTTAAACATTTGAAAGCAACACAGCAACATGTGACATCTGGGAGACACTGTGTAAATTACAAGTTCAGGTGGTTCACAGTTTCAATATTAATTTTTCCATGTTCTTCTATAATACCATATTTTTGCAAAGTTGCTTTTTTTTTTAATAGATGTTATAATGAAAACCCTGTATATTAGGAAATCAATGTGGAGCAGTAAATCCTGGTGGCAATGCTGCCCCAAATTCTAAGGTTTAGGAAGTTGTACAAGGCCCAACGGGTCCACGCATCCCTTAGTAAATAAGGGTGAGCCTAGAAGAATGAGATATCTATTTTTAATTTATGCATATTAATTTTTATCAAATGGCTATTAAGTTATTAGGACCTAAACAGTTATTAAATTGTTGCATAAAATGGAACTCTTAGGTATTTTTAGGGGCTATGCATGAGTTCTCCATGAAAAGCATTACTGAGACACTCAGGGCACTGTGGAGAAAGAAGTTGGGGAACCTTCGTTATAACCCCAAATTGAGATCTTTCTCTCCTTGCCCCCATTAGACCTTCCATCAGCAACTCCCCCCTCCCACCGTTATCTCTCTCCTTACTGTCAGCTTCTTCTCCCACCTGAAAGGTGAAGTTTAATTGATTCTTTAATAAAGAAAAAAGAAAGAAAGAAAGCAAGCTAGGCTTGCTGAGTGTTAGTTACTTGCATCCCGTCCTCCAAACTCCATCCCTCCTCTTCTGTCTCTCCCTTTCCTTCATTGCCTTACTTAAAATCAAGTCTCCCTCCCACCTCCTTACTGCTCGCATCAGACCCATGTTGCTGAAACCCTGGCACTGTCTTTACAGGGCCCTCTCTATGGTCACTCATAAGCTCCAAATGACCCATCCAGCCCCACTCATGCACCTGCCTCCCAGTCACAATGGGCTGAGGTCTCACATTGCCCATGTGCCACTCCTGTGGCCCCTGTTCCTAGAACATCGTCAGCTCTCTCATCTGCCCACTCTATTAATTAAATGTGAACAGTGTTGATAGCTCATTTTGAGTTTCCTTCTCCCATAGAGCCTCTGGGGATCTCAATCCCTCTTCACCATACCACCCCCCTCCCCAAATACTCAGAGGTCTTTAAAGCCATAGACTCTCATGGACTTCTGTGACCTCTGAGGTACCTGGTGTGGTACTTCACACATAGGAGGAATGTAGTAAGTGAGCAGTGCTTTCCAGAAGAGTCAGTCTAGAATTTGGTCTCCCAGGAACTCCTACTGACATATTGTGAAAGGACCTATAGATCGTTGATGATCTTGGCTGCTGAAATGGAAAGATGGACTCCTAACTAGAGACCTTTTTTACCCCTTATATAAGTAATGCACGTGTATTATAGATAAGTTCGAAAATACATACCAAGAAATAAAACTTAAACATAATAAGCTTATTTAGAAATATTATAACAACTACTTATACTTGTATTTTGATAGATTAACTGCTAGAATTTTATTACTGTGTATGTGAAAGATATGTATTTGTGCTATTTATGAAATAAAAATAAGATTATATCTTATATATTTCTTTATAATCTCCTTTTGTTGTTTAGGAACACTACATACACTGAAAGGGAATAGATGAATTTGATAAAAATTACACATTATTTTATATTATACATTATACAACTTCCCATTCTTGTTTATTTTTAATTTTGAAAATATATATTACATTGTTATTCCAGGAAATTATCTATATCAGTATTACTCAAAGTTTTCCATGGAGTGTTGCCAGTCTGAAAATTAATACAGGTGCATGAGATAAGTACAGGAATTACAAGTAAGCATTCAGAAATTTTTAAAAGAATGTAACATTACCGTATCTAGTAATTCATTTTAGAAACTATTTTTAATATAAAAATATTACATATTAAATGCTAATTAACAGAAGTAACTACTGTTAAAGTAATTCCACATTTTACCCATAAAGTATTTCAACATCCTATTACCCTCCCCCAACCCCGAGTTTTTCACATACCTGGGAAGACACAATCTATTATTACTTTTCTTTGTTTTTCTTTTTTTTTATTTCACTTAGATTTCTTTCCAAGACAGTACTAAGGAAAAAAGTAGGGATCTAATTTATTAAAGTTTATTGAGGAATAACTTATATATGTTAAAATAACCTTTAGTGTAAAGTTCCATGAGTGGACAAACACATGTGGCCTGATTATTATCGTAACAATCAAGGTAAAGAGCAATCATCTTCCCCCTAAATTTCCTCCTTTCCCTTTTGTAGTCATCTAGTCCCATCATCCCTACTTCCTGGCAACACTGATTCAAATTGTGTTATAAAATTTTGCCTTGTTTAGAGGTAAGTGGAATCATACAATAATTTGGAGTCCTCTTCTTTCACTTACCATAATGCATGTGAGATCTATCCTTGTGGTTGCACACGATAGTAGTTCATTCTTTTTTGTTGCTGAGTAGTGTTCCATCACATGGATATACCATTGTTTGTATTATACATTATACAACTTCCCATTATTGTTTATTTTTAATTTTGAAAATATATATTACATTGTTATTCCAGGACATTTAGCTGAGGGACATTTAGGTTCCTTTCAGATTTTGTTGATTACAAATAAAGCTGCTGTTAACATTTGTGTGTAAAGTTTCTGTGTGGGCATATGTTTTCACTTCTATATATCAAGTTAGGTATAGATTTTTTATAAATGCCCTTTATCAGATTGAAGAAGTTCTTTTCTATTTCTAGTTTACTGAATTTGTATCATGAATAAAGTTGAATTTTTAATGTTTTCCTGTATTTGTTGAGATAAATGTATAGTTTATCTTCTTTAAACTGTGTATATGATGAGTTCCATTGATTGATTTTTGAATGATGAGCCAGCCTTGCATTCTTAGGATAAACCCTATGTGGTAATGGTGTGTTTTTAATATAGTGCTAGAATTGATTTGTTAATATAGTAAAACCTCTGTAAGTGGACCACCCAAGGGACTGTAACACACTGCTCAACATAAGGAACTTCCACTGAGTGCATGGGTGCATGTCCAGTCTGTGAAAACTAGGTCAACTTAAGAAGGTGGTCAATGTAGGGAAGGGGTCAACTATAGAGGTTCTACTGTATTTTGTTGAGAACGTTTTTCATCCATGTTTATAATAAATATTAGTCTATAGGGGTTTTTTTGTTTGTTTTTTAAGGGACTAAGTCTCACTCTTTTGCCCAGGCTGGAGTGCACTGGCACCATCATAGCTCACCACTGCCTCACGCTTCTGGGCTCAGATGATCTTCCTGACTTAGCTTCTCAAGTAGCTGAGACTACAGGCACATGCCACCATGTCCCACTACTTTTTCTTAAAGTTTGTTGAGATATAGGGTCTTACTAGATTGCTCAGGGTGGTCTCAAACTCCTGGCCTCAAGTGATTCTCCAAAGTGGTTTATACTTTTCTTTTCTTGAAATATTTTTGTCTAGTTTTGGTATCAGTATAATGCTTTATAAAATGAGTTTTTAAAAGTGTTCCCTCCCATTTGCTAGAATAATTTGTATAGAATTGGTATTTTCCTTTATTTACATGTTTGGCAGAGTTCATTAGTAAATATATTTGGGCCTATAGTTTTCTTTGGTTTTGACATTGTTGTTAGAAGATTTTTAACTACATATACAATTTCGTTAGTTTCTTAAGATGGAAACCTAGGTTATTGAGTAGATACCATTCTTCTTTTCTAGTATAATTTTTTTTTTGAGACAGTCTCACTATGTCACCCTCAGTAGAGTGCTATGGCATCACAGCTCACAGCAGCCTCAAACTTTTGGACTGAAGCGATTCTCTTGCCTCAGTCTCCCGAGCAGCTGGGACTACAGGCACCCACCACAAGGCCTGGCTATTTTTTTGTTATTGTTGTCATTGTTGTTTAGCAGGCTCAAGCCAGGTTCAAACCTGCCAGCTCTAGTGTTTGTGGCTGGCACCATAGCCACTGAGCTACAGGTGCTGAGCCATCTAGTATAAATATTTTAATGCTATGTATTTCCCTCTGAATACTGCTTAAGCTACGTTCCACACATCTTGTTATATTTTATTTAATTTGATTAAATATATTTTATACATTCCCTTATAATTTTCCCTTTGACCTATGACTTCTTTAGACCTACATGGTTTACTTAACATATAAAGGTGTCCATAAAGTTCATGTGCAATTTACAATGTAAAATGATTTTAAATTGCACATGAACTATATGGACATCCTGTATTTTTTAATATTGTAAATATCTTTCTGTATTCATTGCTAGTTATTTTTGCATGATTAGATAACATACTTTTATGACTTAAAATCTGTTAAATTTGTAGAAGTTTATTTTATTGCTCGGAATATAGTATATTTTGGTGAATATTCCATATGTATTTGAAAAGGATGTGTGTTTTTGTTATTTCACATGAGGCTTTAAGATGTCAGTCAAGTTTATTGATAGTATTGTTTAGGTGTTCCATATCTGTACTGATTGTGTCTGCCTATTTTATTGATTTCTGAGAGAGGAATGATGAAGTCACCAACTGTAATCATGAATTTGTCTATTTTTTTCTTTCAGTTTTATAACTTTTTGCTTTATATATTTTCAAGCGCTGTTGTTAACTACATATATATTTAAGATTTTTATGTGTTCTTGGTAAGTGACCTCTTTATCATCATGCAGTATTCTTCTTTTTTTCTGGCAATGTTCTTTGCTTTAAGTGACTGGGTCTTCCTTATTGATGGCCCCCTCAGCTGTTGGAGACCTATTAAAGTCTTCTATAAGGATCACTTCCTATTCCTTAGGGGTTGAGAGTTTTATCCTTTCACTCTTCTCCCAGATGCTGTTGCCCCCCACCATGACAGGATACTCTGCCCCTTTCCAAGCATCTTAAGACTTTTGTTCTTTTAGTGGAGAAGTGTGAGAAACTCTTTGCCTTTCCAGCAGCAACATCCCTTCTCTCCTCCAGGACAGCACCATTGAGGTTAGCTTTTTTGAGACCCCAGTCCTACCCCAGTCTTTCTCTGGGAAAGCACAGAGAGCTCCTTGGAAAAGATACAGTATGAAATTCGCTATTTCAGGCTCGGCGCCTGTGGCTCAATGGGCTAAGGCGCCAGCCATGTACACCTGAGCTGGCAGGTTCGAATCCAGCACAGGCCCGCCAAACAACAATGACAGCTGTAGCCAAAAATGGCCGGGCGTTGTGGCGGGAGTCTGTAGTCCCAGCTACTTGGGAGGCAGAGGCAAGAGACTCGCTTGAGCCCAGGAATTGGAGGTTGCTGTGAGCTGTGATGCAATGGCACTCTATCCAGGGTGACAGCTTGAGGCTCTGTCTAAAAAAAAAAAAAATGAAATTCCCTATTTTTGCCACTCCAAAGGAGTCTATTCTCCTATGTTAGCCCATTTGTAGCCTTTAGTGGGTCTATTGAAAATTTTATCTGAATTCTTCAGATCCATTTGATGAGGGCCTTATCTTCCTCCTGCTGCCTCAGTTCCCTGATAGGATCAAGAAAAGTAGCAATTTTGCAAATTATCCAGTTTTTTATTGTTATTAATTCATGAGTTATTTTCTCTCCAGCTTTCTGTATTTTGAAAGTCTATATGCCTGTTAATGATGGATGGGAAATTTAATATTAAACAATAGTGACTGGTTGTTTGAGAAGTGCTGGTCTGTACCTCTCTGGACGGATTTATATTTTCATTTTGTGCTCCTGGATATAATTGGATCCTTGGGTTACCTGGTAGTAAAGCTACCTGTTTTTGTTGTTAGTTCTAAATTTACATCTTTCCTAGATACCTTACTAGAACCCAAAGTTCTAGTATGACAGAATTGCATACCTCTCATGGCACACCAGGGTGCCGTGGCACACAGGTGGAAAATCACGGCTCTAACCTATTAAGCAGTTTCTCCCCTCTCCCCCTTTCTCCCAGCCTCTGGCAGATACTGATCTGCATTTTGTCTTCATGGATTTATCTATTTCTTAGAAATATTATAATTGCAAAAATTATATATTATAAACAGAATCTTATAACGTGTGACCTTTTGTATCTGGCTTCTTTCACTTAGCATGATGTTTCCAAGGCTCATGCACCTTATAGCATGTCTCAGTATTTCATTCCTTGTGTGACTGCATAATATACCCTTGTGAGGATAATACCACATTTTGTTTATCCAGTGTGTCTTTTGATAGACATTTGGGATGTGTCTACCTTTTGGCTATTGTGAATAGGATCAAGAAAAGTAGCAATTTTGAACATGCTTGTATATATACTTCCTGGGGTACCTGTTTTCCATTCGTTTGGGTATATACCTGCAAGTGGAATTGCTTGGTCATATGGTAATTCTATGTTAACATTTTTAAGAAACCTTCTGTCCTTTTTGCTCTATACTTTTTAATCATACTGGGTTTTGAGTTTTAGTTTTCCCAGAGGGCATTGGCTTTTTGTTGTTAAAATGAGAAGGGCAAAGAGGTCATTCTCATGTCAGAGCCTTCCTAGCTTCTCTTAGGATGATTTTTGGGTCTCCTGTAGGACTTTTCTATCAATTTCATAACCTTCTGAGATGAACGATAACAGGCCAAATGCAATTGGGTGTAAATAAGTTGTTTTAACAATTAGATCTCTCTTTGAAGGTAACGAGTTTCCCATTGCAAAAAGTGCTTAAAGTCACCTGTAGGAGAGATTTCCCATAACGTAAAGTTGTTGGGCACCTGCCCTTGAATATTCTTCTCTTCTTGAGAGCCTTTTTGTTCTCTACCTGAAGGTGTGGCAAGCAGAACTGCTGAGGCCTTTCCAGTGGAGCAGTTCTGTGCTCAGGTTTTGAACAAGGTCAACATGAGGTGCCTGGCTTATCCTTCCTGAGATTGATGAACACATTTTCAGCCCTTTTGGTTGTGGTAGATCATAGGACTGATGTGTTAATAAACTTAGGCCCTTCACCCAGGTCACAGGGGACAATTTCTTGTGTCTGTCTTCTTATTATTCAATCCAGAATGTCTATGTGTTTTCTTTTATTTTCTTTCTCTTAATTTTTTTATTAAATCATAATTGTGTACATAAATCCATTTATGGGGTACAATATGCTGATTTTATGTACAATTTGGAATGCTTACATCAAACTGGTTAACATAGCCTTCACCTCACTTAATTATTGTGTTAAGACATTTATAACCTACTCTTAATAGATTTGACATGTACCCTAGCAATATACACCATAGATGAGGTCCCACCGATTACCCTCCCTCCAGCTGGCCGCCCCTCTCCCTCCCATTACCCTCCTCTTCCCTCCTTCATCCTGGGCTATAGTTGTGTTCTATCTTTCATATGAAATTGTGGGTTGTATATTGGTTTCATAATAGTACTGAGTACATTGGATACTTTTTCTTCCATTCTTGAGATACTTTACTAAGAAGAATGTGTTCCAGTTCCATCCAAGTAAACATAAAAGAGGTAAAGCCTCCATATTTTTATAAGGCTGCATAATATTCCATGGTATACATGTACCACAGTTTATTAATCCATTCATGGGTCGATGGGCACTTGGCATCCCAATTCATAACTGCCAAGTCATGGAAGAAGTCTGTGTGTTTTCTATCAGAATTTTAACCACCTCAACAAGGTGCAGATTGGTATCTACCCTTAGATAAAAAGCTCTACACTATTCCTTTCTTCCAAGTATGAGAGATATTTCTTCCAGGGTCTGCCTGTTTTTTTACTTTTAGTGTATTTCTTTAATGTCTGTCCCCCATCAGAACACAAGCTTCATGTGGGCAAGGGCTGCTGCTCTCCTACCCTGCATGAAATCTCCAGGGATGGCACTAGGCTCAGAGGTATTGCCTATTCCCTGTTTGTCACTCCAGGCTGTTTTACTCTTCTTTGCCTTGCTCTGTGTCCTGGTGACTTGGCACTGCCCTGAACCACTCAGGCTCCATTGCTCTTTTGCTCCTGGTTGAGTTTGGACAATGAGGGAGAAATCAGGGTACTTTTTCTCCCATACTTACACTATGTTTTTGCTGAAATCTTACCTTTCCAATGAGACTTAGTGTACATACTTAATACTGCAGACTGCCCAACATCAGAATCACCTCAGCAGTCAGGGGCCCCCTTTTTGGCCTGTCCTACATTTTCTTTTCCCAGAACACTTACCACTTTTTAAGAAACTACGTTTATTTATTATGCTTAGTATTTATCATTTATCTCCTCCCACTAGAACTTATATTCCACAAAGACAGAATTTTTTACTTTTTTCCTCCAGGGATGTATTCTCAACTTCTAGAACAATGTCAAGTTCATAGTATGTGCCTATAATTTGTTGAATAACACCCACCCCCCCCGCCACACACACACACACATCCCTCCAAGATATGTCTGCATGAAACCCGAGAATGTGGCTTTATTTGAAAAAAGGGTCTTTGCATATGTAATTAAGGCGGCCAGGATGAAATTTTCCTAGATTCAGATGGGTTCTAAATTCAATGACAAGTTCTTAGAAGAGGAAACACACAGAGGAGAGAGGGCCATGAGAAGACAGGTAGAGATTGGAGTTATGTCATCACAAGCTAAGAAATACCTGCAGCCTCCCCAGATGCTGGAAGAGGGAAGGACAGAGTCTCCCGTGAAGCCTTTGAAGGAAACTCAGCCTGCTAACTTGATTTTCAACCTCTGGCCTCCAGAACTGTGAGGGAATATATCTCTGTTGTTTTAAGCCAAGTCTGTGGTAATTTATTATAACAGTCTTAGGAAACTAATACAGCATCTAATAAGCATTTATTGAATGAGACCATGCAAGCTTCTTCACAGTGATATGACCTCCACTTGGAATAATTCTTACGTTTTCAATAGCTATCCATTCCAGCGAGAAAATGTGAACACATCTGACATTTAAGAGGTATTCCAATTTTGGGTATGGAACATTTTTGCAGGAGGCACCTAAGATACCCGAATATTTTCATCCACTACACTTAAAAGCTTAAGGTCTAACGTAACCCCTGAATAATTGCTGTCACCGTAATGCTGTCAATAGAGTATGGAAAATGAATTCACAAACTATTTGTTCCTCAGGCAGTAAACAGGAACCCCTATTGGTCTCTAGCCATAAAATATCCTTGTGTCATTTCCCCATTTCCATCCTGAGTTCCTCCCGCTGTATTTAAGCTAATTCTCAGTGTTTGTGTCCTTGGAAGAGCCAGTCACAAGCTCGGTGTGATCACCCTTTGTATCTTTGACAAGGGCTATTTTGTCTCCCCCAGGCCCAGTCTCAGTGCGTGCTGGGCTCGTGATGCAGTGTGGTACTAACTACCGGTTCCTTGTAGGAGACGGAAGGTAAATCAAATTGAAAACACCCTTCCTGTGTAGTGCATCTTCCAAATGTCCTCAGGTCTCTATTACATCTTCTGGAGGCTGCCAGATTCTCAGCGGGACAGGAGGAAGCTGGAGCAGCTTCTCTGTAGCGACAGAAGGTGCCATTAGCAGAAATACATCATCTCCCAGTGGTGTTAGCAATAGCAGAGTCCTGATCATGTCCATTCTTTTGCCAGAGTGAGGAGAGAGTCCTCAGAGGCAGGGGCTGCTGGTAACAGAGCCTCTATCATTCTAAAATATCCCCCCAGAGTCCCAGAGCAGCTATTTCTGCCTGGACGGAACGAGAGCTTCAGAGAGCTTATTTCAGGCATTGATCTTTCACAAAAGCCTCCTTGCTTCCCAGACTCCAGCCTTCTCTTGCAGGGGGAGTGAGAGGAACAGGAAGGGGGCGTTTGCACACAGCTAATCAGTTGTCTGAGCTGGGCTGGACCACCCCTTCCAGGTGGTGCTCATTAGATCTCTTTCCAAAGGAAATCGATCAGACGAGGGCACTGGGTCCCAAACTGCAGCTTGCAGAGCCTGGTAAAACAGATTTCTGGGCCCCACCAAAGTTTCAGATTTCATGAGTCTGAGGCTGGGCCTGAGAATTTGCATTTCTCACCAGCTCCCAGGTAACGCTGATGCTGCTGGCTCAGGAAACACCAGGTCAGGTGGCAGAGAGATGAGGCTCTTGTGTTCTTCCCACTTAGTTGGCCTCAGGACTCCTACTGTAGGCAGTTTGAGCATTTTGGGGTGGGGTCAGGGCGCGTCTCATCCTGCTTCTAGAATGCAGTGAAATCAGCTTTTGCCTCTGTGTAATCTCCTGGGAGGAGAAAGAGATGAACGGCCTTCCAAGACTGCTCTTCTCATCGTCTGTTAAATTTCCTCCTTTTGGCCCCGCAGTCCCAGTGGTAACAGATTCCCCCCTTTGCTGGTCTCTGGGTGCCTCAACATGCCTCTATGGTTCCTATGACCCTGCCCTTTAAATAGACCTTTCTTGAAAGTTTTTCCTTTGATCTATTTGCATTGAAATTCTGGTTCTTGCTAGTACCTTGTCCTCAGATATTTTTCTGCTCGGCGGAAAAAAGTCTTTTCTAGATAAACTGAACTAGAATCTCAAGAACAGTCTTGTCGCGCACAGTAAAAGGCAGAATCATACATCAGGATGTGGAAGATATTGGAGAAGTTAGACATTTGTACCAAATGGAAACATGGCAGCTTTGTCCCTACTTATTTCAAGCTCAAGGAAATGTCAGTCTCTAAATGTCTTATCGCCAGAGCCTTGGAAGGAAGAGAACCTACCTGTAGTCTGGGCCGGTGTTTTCTTTGGTTATTGGGTCTCTGATCCAACTGATCAGTCAACAAATCTGTCATCATAGAGTTTCTGCAACACCTACCCTAGACCCAACCTTGCTGTAGGAGCCTCTATGACCTGACTAGATGTAGTTGCCTCTGGAGCTGGTTTTGTAGAGGGATTGCATTACTGCATTAAGCATGTGAGTGATGTGGAACAACCACCAACCTTCCAATCAGAGAACCAGAAATCTATTAGAAAACAGTAGACTACATGGATTTCTGTTCCATTTGAGTGTGCATGGGTAGGTATGTGTAGCACCCTTACACACATAATTAGAGAAAAGAAGGGGAGGGAAATCTCCTAGATGTTAATACATTTATCTCTGGTTACTGAAATTGCCACCGATGGTTTTTGTTTTCTTTATATTTGTATGTGTTTTCTATTTTTCTCAGTGAAATATGTTTATTATTAGGAAAAAAATTAGGCAGGGCCAGGAGCAGTGGTTCGCTCATGCCTGTAATCCCGGCACTTGGGAGGCTGAGGCGGGTGGATTGTCTGAGCTCACAGGTTCGAGACCAGCCTGAGCAAGAGCGAGACCCCGTCTCTAAAAATAGCCGGGTGTTGTGGCGGGTGCCTGTAGTCCTAGCTACTTGGGAGGCTGAGGCAAGAGGATAGCTTGAACCCATGAGTTTGAGGTTGCTATGAGCTATGGCACCACAGCACTCTACTAAGGGTGACCAAGTGAGACTTTGTCTCAAAAAAAAAAAAAATTAAGAATAGTCTAGTAAATACAGCCCATTGCCCTGCCCTCTGCTCAACACCTATCCAGATCCTATTTAACCCACACACAGCTCAGGTTTTGTCTCCTCCCTGACCAGCCCCTTACCTCTTAATCTTGGAAGTACTTCTGCTGAGTTAATGATCTTGTATTAAGTATATGTGTCTTATTTCTCCAAATACACTGTGAGTTATGCAAAGATCACTTAGGCTTTTTATATTTTCCCTTCCCTCAAGGCCAAGTATAGCAGAACACATTATAGATACATGTTGGTCTAAGGGTAATATATTCCTAAAAGGATAGAAAGGATGTGAAAATGTGAAAATCAGACCAAAATGCCATCTCCTGATATCTCACAGTCATCACTCACCTTGCCTGTAACTACAAGGTCTCCAGGCCCAACTTAATGCCAGTGCTGCTAAGCCTTAGAACACACCTCCTGGACACATCTCCTGGACACTAGTGGAAGTGGGCATGAGATGTCTGTTCTTCCCCTCCTTCCAAAGTGCTGAGCACTTTGCGTCTCAACCAAGAAAGACATGTGGGCACCTTAACAGTGTCGATAATAAGCCCATCATCCTTCTTGGGCATCTTTTGGTCTGTTGATAAAACAAATGTTCACTCCATTTCCAAGGGAAATCTTGTCTTTCAGGAATATATAGCAAACTCAGTCATGTGTTTTTCCTGTCTAAGATTAGCTCTTCCACCTGTGTGGTGGATTCTATCAATTTCATACGCCTCTGGGGGAAGCACAGCAATTTTTTCCTTCTTTATTTTACATAATCAAGGCTCCCTTACATCACATTTGTTCCAATCAGATTTTGAGAATTCTTATCTGCTCCTTTTAGATACCAAACCACCATTCTACTCAAAGACTTCTTCAGTCTGTTAGTGTCAGACTTTTCAAAGCATTTGTCTCCATTTCTTGACCTTCGCCTTACTCAGCGACTCACTCTGGTCTGGATCGCTGTGCTTTTTGGCTTACTTCCCTCCATGCTGCTAAGGGCAGTGGGCCTTCAGTGCCTCCCTACTCATCCTTTTGGTTGTGCTAGAAACTGCTGTTCACATCTTTATAAAACACTGTCTTCCTTGGCTTTGTGACCCATGTGGCTTTCTGACCACCTCCCTGATCACTCTTACACCATCTCTGTACAGGCTCATGTGTGTTTACGCAGCCCTTAAATGTTGAAACACCTCAAGGCTGAGCCCAGGGACCTTTCTTCTCGGCAGTCTATTCTTCCTTCCATGGAGGTCTCTTTCACATCCATAGTTTCAACTAACACCCATGTGCACTCAGGGACACATCCTCTGAGCTCCAGAGAAGTACTCGCCTCTATGTGCTTGACATGTCTCTGGTGCCTCAAGGGCCCTCGTATTCCTTTGTGCACAGCTGGTTCTCCTGCAGGGACCTCTGAGATCCCAGTAAAGGGTTCCTGAGTTGACCAGTCCATCCCAACTTTCCCAGTCATACTCCCTCACTATTTCTCAAAACCATCTATTCTCATCCCTCCTTACCAGCACCCAAACTCAAACCATATCTTCTCTGTGGCTTTTATTTTTTAACACATTGACTGCCAGAATAGAAAAAATTTTTTTTTCCTTGGGGCCACAGTGTTTCATTACAAAAGTGGAATAACAACTTCAAAACAAAAATAGAATAACGACTTCAAAAACAAAATAATTCCTTCTAGTTTAAGGACAAATTGGTTATTTTTTATTTTCTGTGAGTGAATTATATGAAACTCACACTGTGCTAGGAGCGATTTTTACAATGCATGCCATGTGAGTTGTATGTGAGTCACAACATACTTATTGAATTTGTTTCTGAGAATTGAGTCTTTTTTCATTCCACAAGTATTTAATTGTGTCTGGAGTGGACCCTGAGCGGCCCTGGATGATGACACCTGAATCATACCCATTAAGTATGTGTAACAATGTTATGTCACTGCATTCTAGCATACCAATTTTGCTCAGAGAGCTGCCAGACAAACATTCAAGGTGAAATGTGCAATAGGAAGTTATAGTAATTGGAGAACACAGTCCAAGGTGGGAAAAATTAGCCAATTGATAGTAAAAAAAAAAAAAAAATGAACAGAGGTCTCACAGTACACAGGCATGCTATGGACTTTCTTGCCTATCCACCAATTTTATGTCATGAAGCCCCAACTTCAAAACTTGTGTGAGTTAAGTGCAACTCGCATGGCAGTTAATGTGTTAAATTCAGAACTACTAGAATAGCCTCCAAACTGGCCTACCTCCATCAAATTTTGACTCCAGAGACTCTGCTCCTTTCAGAAGGTATTTGCAAAATACAAACAAATTAGGTCATCTTCTGGCTTCAAACCCTGAGCAGGCTTATGCTTGCTATTAGGGTAAAGCCTATACCATGCTCGTTCAGTATTCCCTAACATTGTCTATGCCACCCTGCACAGCCTTGCCCCCGACCTACTCCCTGGCTCCTCTGTATGCCATCAGTATCCCTTGCTTACACTCTCTGTCCCCACTCTCACCACCACTCATGTTTTTTAGTTCCTCTTAAGTGCCAATCTCTATCCATTGGGTTCTCTGTTCATGATTTGTTTTCCTCTGCAAACTTGAGATCCCTTCTCTTAGCAACCTGGTTAGCTTTGTCCTTCTCATCCTCCATAGCTCAAGTTAGACTTCCCTGGGGTGGGGAGGGGGAGCCTTCCTAAAGCAAGACCAACAGATCTTGCTGTTATGTGAATCCTCAAAGCAGCCTGCCCTCTACTTCCTAGGCCTTGTTGCCTGTGCACTTTAACATGTCTGTTATTTTGCTTTTCTACTTCTTTAAGTCATCTTTTAAGTTATCTTTAAGCTCCTCTGGACAGGGATTGTATCTCTTTTTACTCATCGTTGTATCCTGAATACCCCGCATCCTTGGACCACAGTGCATGCTCAATATACATTAACTGAATGAGTAAAAGACTTTGGGAGAAGACACTGAAATCAGTGAAATTGGCCACAAAACCTAGGTCCAGCAAGCCACTGCACCAAAATGTTCAAACCTCGGCCCATGTTAGAGCCAAGAAAGTTCATTTGAAAGTCATGTTTTAGGCTTCCAGCATAAATTATAAGCAGTTGTGCAAACATGTCAAAGTTTAGTAAATTGAATTTGTTTAATGTAAACAACTTTTGACCAAAATAATAACACAGCTTTAGAAAAAGACATTAGGCACCCACTTTTGAAGAGTTTGTATAATTTAACACACAAGAAAACTTTACTGTAATTATATGCAGACGTATACAAAGGATAAATGTTATTTACTTGTGCCAACCTCCATAAAATAAACTTCCAACCATGCTTTGGCTTGCTGCATTAATCCTAATTTAGAAATCACCCCTGCTGCAGTGGCGGGGGCATCGGAGGCTCGCGTATCTTTTCTTCGTGTCAAAATTAGCCATTTAAATTAGAAACACGTTGGGAGTGTAGGTGATGCCAACGTTGCGGCCCCAGGCCAGGAGCACTTAAAAGTAGCCACCTGAAGTTGATTAAAACCTTACCTGTCAAACCCAGTATGGCTACATTTGAAAATCTTTAATGTAATTAAGAGAAGCACATTATGGGAGGTCGAGTGACTTTCTTTTTGAATTCCACTTCTAATCTGTCGTCAAATGGATGGAAATTGCCAGCTGAGGGAGTTAATGAAAGCTGCAAGAGCCAGTCGGGGAGGGGAGGAGGGCAGCAGCCTGGAGGGTTGGGCGGGGGCGCCTCTCCTCGCAGCGGTGAGGAATGAGTCTGGGGGAGCCTCACAAAACACCTTCCCCTCTTCCAGGGGACTGTGCATGGGGGCATCACTTAGCCCCTCTCTCTGAGTACATTGGGGTTGAAGGATCAGGGTACATACGGGGCATCTGTGCAGCTCCCTGCTTATCACTGGGACAGATCTGTGGCCAGGACAGTGGGACATGGCCAGAGTGGAGCTGGCGCCAGCGTCACCCTTCACTCAGAGCCGCCTGATTAGCATCAGGGTTCAGTGGCCTCTTGCCGATCCCCCAAAGAGCCAGTGGGGAGGGGCACACTTCTACTCAAAGCCTGAGCTGTCCAGCCCCCCGACCCCTAGGCCATGTCAGGGAAGGACTCCCAGATCGCAGCCTCAGTGCTTTGGATCTGGGGAAGGCCCTGGATTTCCTTCTGGGCTTGTGGGTTCTTGGCCCATTAAACCCACCTCTTACTCGAGGCACTGGGTATGTCCCACTCCAGCTCCAGAGACCCCAGTACAGTCTTAACACGAGAACTCGGCCTTTTGGAGATTAAATTACTTAACGCTGAGCTGTGTGTTCTAGCCTGAGGGCGCTTGTTGACAGAAGGCAGGATTTTTTCTCTGGGTGCTGTTTCCCTTTTCTTCTTTCTTTTCTCTTTTGCGTTGCATTTGTCTATATTAGCAGAGGTATCTGTGTTTGAAAAAGGATTACATGCATCAGAATGTTGCCACTTAAGATTTACCCGCTTCTTTGGAAACTGACATGAGAATAAACAATACTTAAGTCTTCCAAGGTGCTGGTACTGAGAAGTTTCCAAACCAGAGGACTTAACCTCCTTAACCCAGGCCTTTCCCCTTTGCTCTTCTCCTGCTATGGGCAGAATGCATCAGTAGGGAACAAAGAGTTTAAATCTTTTATAATAGTTTGGAAATACCTCTGATACTTCATGGAAAAGATTGGGTATCCTCTGTGGGAGGTAGTGTTATGAGTTATTTGGAACAGAATGGATAATCTAGGCCAGGGGTTCTCAACCTGTAGGTCGCGACCCACAGGAACTGTATTAAAGGGCTGTGGCATTAGGAAGGTTGAGAACCACTGATCTAGGCCAAGTTGAAATGTTCAGAAACATCTTGTAGTGTCTAGAAGACCCAAGACTTACCCTTCAAGTTCTCTTCTGTTACCAGGACTATGTAGAAGGGTGATGGGCACAGTTGAGGGGACAAGGATCTCTAGAGAAGACTTATTCTTTGCTGACTTGAGTTTCCCCAGGCTTGGAGAGGTTGTAGTCATTGCCCCATATTAAAAATGGAAAAAATGGGGGTGGAGGGGAATCAACCTGAGAGTGGCTTAACATCAGAACGGAACGCCAGGGAAAGCCATTTTCTGAGGGTCCTGCTTCCTGCTATGCTGCTCTTTCTTGACCAGTGAAAAATCCCCTTTCTTGTCTCCCCATTTCCCATCCAGAACAGAAAGGACAGTGCTTCTAGAAATTGGGATGTGTCTCCAGATAAAGCCACCCCAAGGCAGTGGCAGGGGAAGCAGCTGTCCCCAGCCCCAACTGGATGCTGTGTTTTTCTCCCAGTCACAAGTTCACAGGTAAAAGTGAAAAGTTACTCCAGGCTTCTCTTCTAAAGAAAGCTGTCTGCTCGCCATGGCAACCTTTTCCTGGGGTCTCTGGCTGTCAAGAAAGGGGTGCAAAGTTCACCGAGCTCAGCATCATGCCCTCCTCTCTTCTTGTTCTTTTTTTCCTCTGCTTTCCAGAGGGATCGAGGCTGGTTTGCAGCACTATTTAAAGCGAAGATGCCAAATGAAAAGTTCCTCGTTTTAAGTTGGTGCTTATACAAAGCTGCTTTGTGGTTTTTTTCGGCCTGTCAGACTTGTCAGGCCTAGTAAGAAAAAGTATATTGTTTCCAGCACTTGGATTCCTTTCTCCCTGACATCTGCCACTCTGTAAAGATGATAAATTCCTGCCTCATTAGCCAAGGGTGTGGGATTACAGGCTGACAACACATTAATCACCAGCCTCTGTGGCAGGCTGACTAGCAATAGGCATTGTTAACAAAACTTTTCTAATATGTCAGTCTTCTCTATGACAGCCTGTAATCAATCATTGTGATTGACGGCGCTGATAGATTACACTATTTATACTTTGTGTAATGAAAGATAGTGTTTCCACCTACTGTCATTTCTGGGCTAGTGGTGGAGGATCCGTGAATGGAAACAAACATAACAGCAGGGCAAGCCCTTAACCCGGCCAAAATAGCCATAGGGCTACCTCACCTTGCCAAGTTCTGGGCCTGGCTTCCACCTTTGGAAACGAAAAAGGCAGACGGTGGAACTTCAGCAATTAATCTGGCGTGAGGAGTGGTGGCAAGGTCCTCTAGAAGAACAGAGATATTGGGGAGTTGCACCAAGAGAGTTCTCTGCCGTGGATGTGGTTGCAAGTATCAGTGGGTCAAGTTTACACAGGTAGAAGATTCCCCGAGCAGCTCTTCTCCATCCCCTCGTCAGCTTTTGTGCGTGCAGTGAAGCATTCAGCGCCTCCTCCCCTGCCCGATGAGAGATGATTTAGATGTTGATAAAATATTTGTTCTTTCCTGGCTCTGAGGGCAAATATTATCCTTGTTTCCCATCATTGTACAACGCTGCAAAAGTCAACAGCACCCAGAGCAAGTACAAAACCGATACTCGGAGAGAAGCCCTTTGCTGAAGGCCTGTGCCAGGACTTGCTTTTCCCCTTTGAAGCTCAGAAAATTGCAAACAGGATAAGAATGAATCAGCTGAGCTAAAAAATGTATTCTGACTCCCGCATACTGGGTATTTTTGGAGGGTCCTTTCAGTCATTTTTATTTTGGTCTGGAAAGAATCTGTAAAAGATACAGGCTATTTTTGACTTGCTTGAAGCTATCGTTTCAACAGATTGGCAAGTGTGGAAGATCCTGGGCCTCCCTCCCGGTGGGGGGGGGCTTTCCCTGCAGCAGAGCCATTTTCCAGCCAATTGTGCCACAGGCACCTGTTCGAATGAATCATTTTTAAAATGATTGTTTTGTTTAATTTTCCTTGTTATTGATTAAAAACAACAGCAAGAAAATAGTCCTTTATTAGTTCTTTAAGGTGATTGGAAAGATTGCTTGTAACTATAAATCTTCATTTGACTCTTCAGCACAGGCATAGGCCTGGGACTCTCAACCTTCCCATTAAATGCATTTTTTTTATTTTTGTGTCTCTGAATTGTACCTGCATGGTGAGGTGGAAATTGATGAAGTGGAAAGAGGAGAGTAGAAAGGAAGCAAAGAGTTGTCCTCCTCCTGAACACTGTGGCATCGGATATTTCAGGTCACCCTGCCAGTTGGCAAAGCAAAAGGAACCTGAGACCTACCCCTAGTGAAACCGCTTTAGAGGAGGATGAGACGGGAGGAGGTGTGCGGGGAGCCAGGGAGCTAAACTTTAATCTCTCTGTGAAGTTTGAGTGAGCCAGGATGATTAATGAGAGAGCAGACCATCTGATTAAGCCCCTCTGTGTCATAGGACATGATTAGTAGGTGACAGGGACGGTAACAGTATCCAGCCAAACCCTTGTTTCTTTCACAGCTCCGGCTGTTATATGATTAATGTCCCCAAGGGCTATCTTGGGGTCAGGCAGGGGAACCTGTCAGAACAGGTGGAAGTGACAAAATGGGCAGAAACTCCTTGGGGGGACGGGAGTGGTGAGGGAGAGAATGAAGGGGGCAGGGCGGCCAGATGGAGCCCGCGACCTTTCTCTGATCCAAGCAGGCACGGAGAGCATCGTGGGAATGGAAATGGGGAAGAATCACAAAACTGCAGATGTTTCCCAGGTCCTCAATGCATCAAGGACTGCCAGCTTGGACTTGTGGGAAGCACAGTGCGACGTGCACGTTATCACATGGTTTGTGTTCTGAGCTGGGATGGGATGGGGCCATTGTGGGCCCTGCAGGGATTAATAGGGGACGCCTACACCTGTGCCTGTGTGAGCATGTGTGTTCCTGCAGATACGCCAGAGCAAGTGCTCCACTCTGCTAGGAGATCTGTATATACTGCATAGGTAGAGCTGATGTTTCAATTCACTGGTTTCTGGGGCTAGTAACTACAAACTATCTTGAATACATTACTTAGAAAAGATAATATGGGCCAGGCGCGGTGGCTCATGCCTGTAATCCCTTCACTCTGGGAGGCCGAGCAGGTGGATCGCATGAGCTTAGGAGTTCCAGATCAGCCTGAGCAAGAGCAAGACCCCGTCTCTACTAAAATAAAAAAACTAGCCAGGTGTGGTGGTGGGTGCCTATAGTCCCAGCTACTCGGGAGGCTGAGCAGGATCACTTGAACCCAAGAATTTGAGGTTACTGTGAGCTATAATGACACCATGGCACCCTACCCAGGGTGACAGAGTGAGACTCTGTCTCAAAAAAAAAAAAAGATAATTCAGGAAGTTAATGTGGATTTATAGAATTTCAATTCTATAGTTTTATAAAATATAGTTTCTAAATTTATAGTTTCTAAATTTTATAGTTTTTAAATCCAAAGTGAGCATGGAAATCTCTAATTTAGGGAACCTAGATTACAGGTGAGGAAACTGAGGCCCAGAGAAAATAAATGACTTATCCAACGGAAGTCAAGAATAGCATCCCAGGCTTCCTATCCGTAATATCATATAAAAGATCCTTGATGAATCTGTTTGTACTAAATCTCAGACTTTTTTTTTAGATGTGAGTTTCCCAACAAGACTTTGGTCTTTACTCTCCTTATCATATTTCCTCTTTCCCTTCCTGGAATTACTTTGACCTCCAAATCAAAGGTTCAATTCTCAGTTGAAATGAAGTCTTACTGAGTCCCCTTGGCCAGCCTTCCCAGATGTTATCTTTGAGAGAAAACTATGTTTTGAAGGCACCCACTGTGCTAGACAGGATTTGCGAAGGTGGCCATTTTGACATTAAAGGGAAACTGGATTGTGTAGAGTTTCTTCTGGCAAGTCTGATTTTTCTGCTTTCCACCTCTGATGCCTGTGTGTCCATTACCCCCATTTGAGATTCACTCCAGGGCTATAACAAGGACAGGTAGAATTTCCATCTTCAACTGTTTTCCAGGGGGCTCTTGATTCCCTCTGTTATATACAACTCTTACTCTTTTATTTCTATGGTAGGAGAGATAACTTGGATAGCACTTGAGCTGGGCATGATGAGGTCCCATACATGCTTGATATCCAATGCAGAAGTTTACAAATTTGTAAATCTTGGCTAGGTAGGAAAAAGATTACCTTGCAGCCTGATTTTGTCCATAGAAAGGGTGGACATGCTTCACTGAGTTATGACTGTGTACTTCCTAACAAAGCCATACTGAGTGTCATGATCACACGGATCGAAGAAAGAATGGAGATTGTATTGGGTTTTACTTTATTATGTCATCAAGGGCGTAGGTTGAACAAGAGACCCAACCAGGGCCTGTTACTTTTCTGTTTCCCCACAGTGGTTGATTATGTAGGGTTTTGATGTGGGCTACCCTATAATAGCTCGTCTTATTGTGGGATGAATGCTATGGGACATCTACCCCATGAGGGTAAAGTATAAAGGACACTGAAACCTTCCCAGAGTGACTGGAGTCCCCAAGGCAGCTACAGAACAGGTAAGCTTTCCTAGAAATGGATTCTCTCTGGGCTGTCATTCTATAGTATAGATGTGTATGTGGGGGGATCAATTATGGATAAATAGATGTTCATTATCTTCAGAGTTCTGGTATATGATTTCTGCCATGGGTTTCATCTCAGCATTATACAGCCTTACCAGGCCAAGCAGAGGGTGACTGGCTTGAAGACTAGCTCCTATAGTCTTCGACCAAATTGTATAAAATGCAACCCAGATGAGATTGAGTCCTTTCCACAGTCAAATGGATCACCCAGGACCAAACCCTTCTGGGAACTGGTAGGAAAATTTGAGCAAACTTTGGCAGACCGACACAAGATAATGCTTAGCCTTTATTGTAACATCCAGTATATTGTCAGAGGGTCTGTGGTGGCACAGTGTTGGTGGTGGTGTGGCTGAGTTTTAGTACAGGCTAATTGGTTGCCTTGGTGTATCATGAAGTCCTTTGCCCTTTGTCCTATTGCTATGTAGGTTGAGATGCCAAAAATTCAGCCAATCATAACCTACCAAAAGAATTCATCTTTTCCAAGATGTTGCCCTGTTTCCTCAGTGAGGACTGCTTTATGGTGGAGCTATGGCGCTACAGAGGTGGTTCCTAGCTTTGTTGTTAGTTAGCCCTGCAGGTGTTTGGGGATCTAACCATGACCTGCTAGAAAGGTTTGGAAATCATTTTATGAAAGAGACTACAAGTAAATGGGGATTAATGTTAGAGTACCAAAGTTTGTGAATGATGTATGTTTATGTAAATTAAAGCAGATTCACATTGCCCGCCTAATTTCTTGAGCAGGGAGCAAGGAGTGGAGTTAATTACTTCAGGGAGAACCACATCTCACCTCAAAGGAGCCCTTGGGAGTGGGTTGGGCTCAATGAAATCATCCATCAAGCATTTGGGCAGAGAAATGTCTGAGAACTATTATGTTAAGATGTAGTATACTAATGTCATTACCCAACCAGAGTGTGTGACAAATACTTTAATGAAGAACAGAAAATATTATGGATGACAGTTATTTCTTCACTTAAAGACAAAGATGAGCTATACTCAAAATTCAAGAAATGCAAACTTATGTTCATTTGAGGCTAACACGTATACGTGATTCTGCGCTTCCTTAAGGGATGAAAATGAAAGAGGAATTTAGAGTGCAAGAGATAACTCAATTTCCTTGTAGGAGATGACCGTTCTGTGGGCTCATCAGCCTGGACTCCCAAGCCTAGGGTGACAAACCCTTTTATTGCCTTTCAGACTGAAAAACGTCACACTCATATCTTCCCTGTCCTGTTATTTATTTGTTGGAGAGTTTATGAAAATGGCTTCTTTTTTATGTACAATTGTGTAAAGACACTAGCTCAGAAAAATCAGCCTGGGTAAATACACTTCTTTTTTTAAAATTGGTGATTTTCTTTTTTGCGGTTTGGAACTTGAGGCAAACGAAGGTCTCCCTGGTGCCTTGGTAGCTGTAGCCCCTCTTTTAGCATTTTTTCAAAGGGCACAGGCCAATCTGCCCATAATGAGCTCGGAGAGTGAGGATGAAGTTCTTGATAATATGACACAAATTTCTCTACTTTTGCTCCTTATTTCATCTTAATTAGTCCCTGTAGAAAGGATTGATTTTTGAGAGGCTTGTAGTGAACATCTGTTGGTATTCCTGGGGTCATTCTTAGCCTGTCCTGTGTTTGACATTTCTTGTAAAAGAGGAGGCATTTGTTCATATTGACATTAGCTGCCTCTGTATCTCTCGGTGGTACAGATGGTCTGTGAATAAAGACATCAAGCTAATAGGCAAGATGACAAGCTTCAATAGAGCTGGGGCTCCTCGCTCTTAAATGGCAGGGCAGCATAGATTGCTTCTGCTGCCGAGGCCTGGGTCTGCGGGTAGCAAAGCATATGGAACAAGTTAAAACTGAAGAGGGATCCTGGAAAATGACTAGAAATCCCTCCCAGAAACTGTAAGGGCTTTCATTATTGTTGTTGCTATTGTTATTGTTGGTCTATGCAGTGTGTCAAGGTTCCAAGAGATGCACGGTCAGGGAGGGAAGGCGGAAACTGGGTTTTCTGCCTGCCTGTGAAGAAACATTTCTCTTCCCTGAACTGGCCATTCTAAATCTCAGAAGGGAGCTATTGTTCTTGATTTCTGGGTGAAGCATGTTCATGCTCCTGCTTCTATCAGACGACAGCCACTGTAAAGTTTAGAGGCTATTTTTACCCCACTCCCCACCCTCGTGGAATCGTATTTTCCCAAGGACGTCCATGAAAGCAGCATTCTGTAACCTGGGATTCTGATTATTCCCAAGGTTCTGGGCTTTCTCCTCAATGCACATCTCACTTTGTTATCATAGTTCATCATGGCTTTGGCATATGCGTGCTCCTCTCAATTTAAATCCACTTATATTTTAACCCTGAACCACCTATGAAGTCACAGAGATCTTTCAGTTGATGATTTCCAAGGAGAAATGTCACATCTTACATTATCCAGTTCAAGTCCGAAGGGAAGCCTCCTCCCAGTTCTGCTAGTGAGTGGATAAGACCCCATTTGTTCACATCTCTTTATCAGTGTCTGTTGTATCCTTATAGCTTCAGTCTTCTTAGATGCTGGATTCCTAGCGTTTTCTGTTACAGCCGCCCACCCTTGACCCAAGTGCATGAATGGCTTTCCCTGTCCTCTCCTGTTTTTTATCAATACCACACATTCTTTATTTTCCATGTGTATGTTGGTAACATGTCTATATGTATGTGTTTATTTTTAATTGTCATACCCCAACTATTCATGGATGATTCTGAAGCAGCTGTAAGCATAAAAACCACAAAACAACAAAAAAGTATTTAAAAGGGGGATGATAACAGAGGAAATGGTTGTCTGTGATACAAAACCCAAAACAGTATACCTTGTTCCTCACAGATTGGTATGAGTCAGAATTATTCTGAGATCATACATACCACGGCCATGAGACTGATACTTTTATGTAAAGGGTATAAAATTAACTATAGCACTGGGCAGGCAGATAATAACAATTCATTGCTTGTCTGGTTGTTCTTTCTTAGATGATGGTTGGTACTGAGATTTTAGTGTCTGTTCCTCACTCCACCCACACACAGATTGGCCAACTCCAGTAGATGAACTGGGGTCTTGGGAAAGAAGGACCTAGAAGGAGAAGGTACCAAGGAGAGACTAGACACGAGTGGAAAGAAAGAGGAAGGGAGAGGAGATGGGAGTCCGCTCATTAGCCCAGACCCTGGAAAGATTCATGAGATACTCTGGTTAAAGAGGCAATGATCTGGGACTGTGGGCTTGAGGTACCACTATGAGATGCTGAATCAGGCATTTAAGAAGGAGGGACAATTGGACTTCCAAAGGCTCAGGACAGAAAATAATCCGTACACCACTGCCAGGACTCTGTTTGATGCAGGTCAGGTGGGGACAAGGCCCTGCCTTGGTTCCTCCATTGGACTGTGTCCTGGCTTCATATTTCAACTCTCCTGACTCCTGATCAGGTTGTCACAAAAGGAAAAGAACCTGCTTCCCTTCCTTCGTGTCCCCATGCCAACCTACCTGGTGTTTGCTTCTCAGCTGTCGTGAGGAGTCATCATTCCTGCTTTCCCCTTAGAGTGAATTCCTCAGAGATGGGGACTAAGCCTTCAATGTTAGCCTCAGTTTTCCTCTCTGTGGAATCTACATCTTTTTTTCAGACTTGGGAATTGGTGTCTTTTATGGTATTTTAGGAGCTTCTCAAATGGAGCAATTATTCTCGTCTTCTCCTCTGAATCCTACCGTGGTTCTCATTGGGAATTCTGCATCCTTTCATCCTACAAATATTTAGAAAGACTTCATATGTGCCAGGTACTGCTCCAGATACAGGAGATACAGCAGTGAACAAAAACTGAGCTCCTGCCAAGGACCTTACATTCTGGGGTGGAGGAAATAAGATAATAAGTATATAAACAAGTTATGTGTGGAGACAGTGACTTCTGGTGCAGTATGACATAAAGTTATTTGGGCAGTGGGGTGAGACTTACAGACAATGGGACCAGCAAGCACATCCTATCTAGTGTCTGGTGTCTCCAGGGGAGTGGGAGAGATCAAGAGCAGTATCCCCAGGGGCCCGGAGACACCTGATCATCTTAAGTCTCAGAATCAGATGCTCCGTCATCTGCCGTGGCAGATTGTCTCTTGCTTGGGCTGTGTCCAGGCTCATTTGGTGCCAGCAGCTCTTTTTCACCCATCAGCACCTTCAGATATCTTTCTCCTTCCACCTGTCTGTGGGGGCTTTTAGAACTCCAGAACCAGGCAGTCTGGGTTCAACTCTTGTCCCTGCCACTTAATAGTTGTGTGACGTTAGGCAGGTGTTTTAACTTCTTTGTGTTTCTGTATATCTTCATTTGTAAAGTAAAGAAATGGCCTGGGCGCACTGGTTCACACCTGTAATTCTAGCACTCTGGGAGGTCCAGGTGGGTGAATTGTCTGAGCTCACGGGTTTGAGACCAGCCTGAGCAAGATGGAGACTCCACCTCTAAAAATAGCCAGGCATTGTGGTGGGCGCCTATAGTCCCAGCTATTTGGGAGGCTGAGGCAAGAGGATCACTTAAGCCCAAGAGTTTGAGGTTGCTGTAAGCTATGAGGCCATGGCACTCTACCAAAGGTGACAAAGTAAGACTCTGTCTCAAAATAAATAATTAAATACATAAATAATACAAAATAAAATAAAGATAATAATTGTCCCTAGTTCAGAGGTTAATATGAGTTCATGCATGAAAATGCTTAGAATATAACCTGAACATCATGAGTGCTACTCAAATATGGCCGCTGTTATTATTGCTGGTGGTGTTAACTTATTTTAGCAAATAAAAAAATCTTTACTGTGAGGACAGCCTCCTCCCTGCAGCCTCTCACCCTCTTGCTTATCTACAAAGTGAGGGGTGGGGTTAAACAGGAACTTGAGTGCTAAGGTTCTTTTGTCAGGCCTGCCTTTCTGGATTCTACACTGAGCTACATTAAGCACATCCCAACCTCATTTTCCTGCTCATGGTTCATGGAGACTAGTCTTTTCTCCTTGACTCTAAGTTCTTTAAGGACAGAGATGAGGCTTTACCTCTCTTATGTCTCCAAAATCATCTAGGATGACCAAAAAGATGCCAAGTCTGAGTCTTTACTTGCCTTTACTCTAGGCTTATTGGAGGTCCAAAAAAAGAAAAAAGAAAGCCTGTCTACTTGTTCTGTTTGGCACGTGATGCTTTCATCAGGACAACTCTTGATTCTCCTTGCTTTCCTGTAGTGGAGACTACATAGTATATGAGGCTAGCAGACCTCAGACTAAAGAGCCACGCTGCCTGGGCCTGAATTCTACTGGTTCTGTAACTTTAGGGATAATAACATAATAATGATCCCTCCTGCTTTAAGAAGGCGAATGAGTCAATACATGTAAAGCACTTAGAAAAGTGCTGATGAGTGGACTGTAAGTGTTAACCATTGATACATTATTTTGAGTGGACTGTAAGTGTTAACCATTGATACATTATTTTATCAATATTCTTTCAGTGTGGTTTATACACATAAGAGCTCCACAAGTCAAGGAGGTTAGGGTCGTCCTGGCTTCTCTGAAAATATAACCTGGAAAGAGCTCTTTCACTGATAAGGTGGATACAAGGCAGCATCCTGCTGTTGACTGAGGAGCAGGACCCTGGCTCAGGTCAGCTGGTGATGCCACTAGTCCTGCCTTGTGCTCTATAGTAAGTTCAATTTTCGGTCACCTTCATGGATTGTAACTTTCTTGAAAACATTTTTCATATCTTTTTATGCACCTCAAACTCTTTTTCATATGAGGAGATCCAGCAAACATTTTCAGAATGAATTCATAACTGGTTGAGAAGGTGGAGGATGGGTGGATGAGAGATGAAACTTCTCTGGCATATGTTATTCCAGCTCCCAAAGAGGTGGGAGTTCTTTAGCTCATTTCTTCTCCCTACCACATTTTCTTTCTTCTTTACTTTCCCTTAATTTTTTCTTCATTTTCTCATTGCTTTTCTCTGTTCCTGTGCTACCTTTCCCCTTGCTTCTGGGCCCAACCATGAACCTCTCTGGCTACTGTTGTCTTCTTTGTCATCAGTATCAAGTATTAAGCACCCCCAAATTCCAGAGAAGATCATATCTAGAGCATCCATGGTGCAGTGACATGTTTGAAAGGGGGTTGGAATTTTGCTTTTTTCTCTTGATAATGATTTCTCAGGATGACCCAGAATCATTTGCCGAGGTAACGAGACGATGAGGTTCCCCCTCTCACGTTGACACCTTCTGAGTCAATGTTTTGATAACAGTCTGGGCCAAGTATATCATGGCTGAAATTGATGCCGCCGGCACATAGGAAACTCACACCTTCTCTCAGGCTGCCTCCGTCTCCTCTACGCCTTCTGCTTTTTAAATGTCACTGCTATTGAACAAATAGTGGAGTAATGTTTCGGAGAGATAGCTAATGCTGTATTTTGGTAAGTTCTTATCAAAATGCCTCTGGCAAGCTCTTTGCCTTTGATAAAAAAGAATCTTGGCCAAACTCAACAGTAATTGTACCAGGCCACACCTTTGGGACTTAGGCCCCATGGAGTCCTGAATCTAACCCCTTTAGCACAGAATGAGTAAAGATTGAGTTAATGTCTTAAGGCACTAGTAAGACTAAGTAGTTTAAACCCTTTTCAGATATTGACTGCCCCCTTCTCTCTGAGAAGGACTTGCTTGTGGAGCCTCAGTTTCAACATCTGGGCAGTGAGCTGCCATCCTTTGCTAGTTTGTGCTTTAAATAAACTCAGCAGCCATCTGAGGTTAATTGCTCTGTGGGTAGCTCATGGACAACAGCTGGGGCTGCCCAATCCTCATCATTTCTGTCCCCAAAGCAGAGATTTGAGGTCCCTGGAAAAAAATGTAGCATCATCATTACTTTTGATATTTCTGTTTAGCTAGGAAGATATTTCTAGGAAGAATCTTCTTTTTTTTGAGACAGAGTCTCTACCATGGTATCATAGCTCACAGCAACTTCAAACTCCTGGGCCCAAGTGATCCTTTTGCTTCAGCTTCCCAAGTCGCTGGAACTATAGGTCCCCCAGCCACTATACCCAGCTAATGTTTCTTTTTTTAATAGAGGTGGAGTCTCGCTCTTGCCAGGCTGGCCTGGAACTCCTGAACTCAAGTGATCCACCTTCTTTGGCTTCCCAGAGTGCTAGGATTACAGGTGTGAGCTACCATGTCCAGGCTAGGAAGTATCTTTTAAAGCTTTAAAGCTTTAAAATCTATCTTTAGGAAGCTGAAACTGAAAGGGAATTCAGTATCTGGCTTATTTTCCAGATTCAAGTTATCCTTTTTTTTTTCTTTTGGCCTATGAAGAAGCAAATCAGATAGTATTTATTTCTGTACTTGTTCCCTCTTCTATAAACACTTAATTGATTTTATTCATTTCAGCATACCATGATAGATATAGCAGCAAATAGCTAGCACTTTTTCCTGTTAACACTTTTTTTTTTTTTTTTTTTTTTTACAGGGGTTGGGGCGGGGGGAATGTCAGACAGGGAGTGTCTTCCTGTGCTTGGCTGTGTCCTACAAGGAGAGGATCTGGAGAATTATCCTTCTTCAGAGGCCCCTCTCTTTACTGTCCACAATACTCAGTAATGAGGCTACCTCCTTTTCAGCCAAGTGCTGATATAACAGTGTTTATGAAGACAGCTTGCTATGTTGAAAGAATGTATTTGGAAGGTATGTGTACTAATTAGATTTTGAATATTTTTTTTCCTAATTGTATCACATGTGAAATAATGAAAGATTCTTTAATAAACAATATTAAGCCATTGATGGCCTAGTGGGAGCTCAGAGTAAAAGTGTCTATGAAACTTAAAGGCAGGAATCCAACGTGAGGCAAAGATGGAGAAAGGCACCCTAATAGCACAAGTCTCTCACCTGGAGGAGGGTGTGATGGGTGGAAGAAACAGTCTTGGTTACTGGTAATCACGTTTACATCTAGCTGGAGCAGCAGTTCTCAACCTGTGGGTCGCGACCCACAGGAACTGTAATGAGGGTTGTGGCATTAGGAAGGTTGAGAACCACTGAGCTGGAGGGACAGAGCTGCAGCCAACCATCCCAGGGTGGAGCAGCCCCAGGGCCCCTGCAGATCTTGGTGTCTGTGAAGAGGACATCTCTGCCTGCCCACAGGGCATAAACCCAGAATGTTTTGTCTGTCCTATTCCTGTAGGTAACTCCTTCCCTTGTCTTTGTGAGTGAATCATCACAAAGTCCTGACTGTACAGTCTCACTTTTCCTAGAGGGACTATGGAGAGAGGAAAGAGTAATAAAGCTTCTGCTCTGAAATGCCGCTTCCCTTACCTGTATTTTCCTGGATAGCTTTAGGCAGCAATATTGTGCAACAGGAAAGTTAAGACCTTTTCCTGGACCTTGACATTCAAGCCCCTCATGAACAGGTTGGCAGAGAGAGGGGATATAGTAACAAATTCATGGGCCACCCTCAGATGGAGCTCCGTGAGAATAGCCATCTGTGACTCGTTGATTCATCTTTGTGAATAGCCTCAGGAACATTGGGGATGTTCATGATGGAGCTGGCTTTTCCATTGGCTTCGGAACCAGTAGGATCTGCTTTCTTTCTCTCTCCTGTATCTTAGGTTGAATACTATTCTTGTGTAATAATTTCAGCTATTTTGTTTATATTCACAGTTGCAGATAATCCATAGGATTCTGCATACATTAACTTCTGAGGGTTTTTTGTTTGTTTTTTCATGAAAACATTTTTTTGTTCAGTGCCCTGTGGTATAACCTGTGGTTGCTGCAATTACAGAAGTAATTTTTTTTCTTTTAGGTAGCAAGGGATTATGGTAAGGAAATATGAACAAGCAAAGAGTCTACACTCATGATGTAGGACCTCTGCCCTTCCCTGCACCTACCAGCTGTGTCTCCTTTGTCCATCATCCTGCTCCCTCCTGCCTATATTTGGGCTTCTGTTTCTTCTTTGTGTCTGTCCACTTCTGCCCCCATACTGTCATCTTTCCACCTTGCAACCCATTTTCCTTTTGTTGCTCTATGCAAGGGACCTCATGTACTGCTGACTAGCCTCTTAGAGGGATTGCTTTTCGCTCAGGTTATCTTCTGAGCTGTTTAGGTGGGGGTAAGAATTGTGGAATTGCATGTTAAAAGGGCTGTGGTTATGACAGGCTCTCTGCATGGAATAAAGGAAGAACAATCTTGGGCAAAAGGCTCTCAGCATTCTTCTTAATATCACTGCCAACCAAAAACCACCCCTCTAAGCAGATTGTGCTAAAGGTTGGATACTCCTCAGACCAGATACATGGCTGAACGTTTCTTGAAATCGAGCGCGGACAGCAGGTTCTGATTTTCAGACTTCTTGCTCATCAAGCCAACCATGTGGATACAACATTGTTTGCTCACCCAAGAAATGCCAAGCAGATGCTCATTGTGCAGCCATTGTGAGCACTGACATTTGTTGAGGGGGACATCAAGATCCCATATACCTGTCTAACCACTGTGGCTTGTGCAGGTAGAAATAACTTCACTTTTTTTTTTTTTAACATATTGTGTTTACAGGCAATCAGTCTGGTAAAATGCTATCTCAAAAATATTTATATATGTCTATATACATGTACACATATACATGCGTGTGCAATGCACACACACACAGTAGAACTATTGTGAACCAACTTGCATTTCACCCAGTTGGTGGAAATTCACCAGTGCCTGCCATCCTTCCATGAAAACACACTGGCAGAGGCACACCCCTTTGCATCTGCGCAGCTGGGCACTTTTGCTCCCACCAGGTAAACGTGTGTGTTTACCAAGAATCAATTGAGTCTGTTCCCAAACCTACTTCTGTTAGTTGCTTACATTGTAATAATGCAGTTTAATTAAATGTTATAAAACCAATGAAATGTGAGAATCCGGAGATTTTTTTTTTTCCCCCATGAAAACTAAGGTAAATGTTTTGGAAAGACTTGATGAGGTTTAGTTTAAAAAAAAAAAAATACAATCAACTAAGTGTGGACAAGGCAGCTGCAAAAGCTTGGGAGGGTAAAAAAAATCATAAAATTCTAGTAGTCCGCACTCAGATTGCCTGGCAAGTAAGTGTTTTTAAGTTTTCTATTTTCCCTTAAAACAAAACAAGAAACTTTAGAAGCCATATGATAAGAATGGTTTGTACAAAATAGTTCATGCTAAACTCCAGTTAGGAGACCCATATGCAAACAACAAACAAACTCCAAGCTTGCATCAAGATCAGCAAATTAATTTGATTCACATGATTCACAATGTTTAAGTGTGACTACAGCATTTTAACCAACTTAAAAACAACAACAATAACTAATCAACTACTGGCTCAGGTAACAGCATGTAAAGTCCTTCTGCCCTAATACTGACTGGCCCATAAAATCAAAGTCTGTTAGTTGTGTTCAGAGGAGAAAGGAGAGGATTGGCAATGAAATTAATTAATTTTCCAACAACTTGTCAGCATTTTTTTTTCTTTTGCCATGAAGCTGTGGTTCTCAATGGTAACTGGAAAAGCAGACATTTTTTGTAGAGGTGTATGTGGAGGAAAATGAGGGTTTTCCAGATCCCAGGACATGTCCGAAGTCTGCTGACAGCTGTGTTCCTAGCTGCAGTGCACACCACCAGCATTCCCCTGCCTCCAGCACAATAACGAAGGAAAACTCTTGAGTTATTGGTGTGAATGGGACATCAAGATTGGGCGGTTGAAGTTCTGTCAACACTTTCTAGGTCAAGAAAGTTGGAGGTGTGGCCGTGAGCCTGCTCAGGAATGAGGCCCCTGACTTAGCCCATGCAGGTCTTTTGTCAACAAAGAGAGCTTTCAGTTGCAGAAATTAAAAGCAAACTTTGTTTTTGACTCATAGAATGCGTGGGAAGTGGTAGCTCAGTGAGAGAAGCCAGGTGCCAAATGAGCTCAAGGTGAAGCCATTCCCTTGGCTTGACTGGTGGAGATGATGGCTGTTTATGCTCCCCAATGTGGGAAAAAACTTGCCTGAAGCCCTCCCATCTGTGAAGATGCCCAAAGACTCTGAAGTGGCCTTGACATGATACTGAGAGTCGCGCCCCCCAGAGTACAAGGTCAGGGGCTTGTGCTACTGATGAGATTCCCCACTGTCTAGTCCAGAGCTCATCAGGAACCCATTAAATATGTGTAAGCATTGAGCAGGGCACATGCAGTGCAAATCCGTTTACCAGAAGACCTCCCATCTGTCTTCCAAGGAGCATCTATCTACTGTATTCTAACATACATGAGGAATACCCAGTGGAGTCCAATTAGAGGTGAAATAAACCCTCCATTGGAAGTATTTAAATTATAAATAACTTAAATACAATTTTTAAAATATATGCGGTCCTCAGGATCTCCCCATCCATCGTGGTTCTCTCCCCCTCCTGATGCCTCCAGGTGTCCCATAGGGAGGGTGACTGATTGTTGAATGAGTAAGTGAATGAATATACATGGCTGATGATGGTTAGTTTTCCTTAAGCATTTAAAAATATCTAGTCTCTAATTAATCTCCAGTCCAGTTCATGATACCAGTCTTTAAGGAAACATTCAGCATGGTGATCAGAACCGTGCCTGTCTCTTTACATGCCTTCCATTTGTGAGTTTTGTTGAGAGGGTCCCAAGGCTCGATTTGCAAATGTGCAAAGAACTGACATAGGGAGATTGTTAGGAGATAGTCCATAGGTCCTAGGAACATCTCATATTCTGTTATTTCCCACATTTAGACCTCACAAAAATGGACAGGGGTTTCAAGACACAGGAAGGCAGGTTCAAAGTAGACTTCTGCTTTGAGAGATGACTTTGGGGACTGATGCCTGACTATTAGGACTGAGTCTTCTTAGTTGTCAGTTCATTTCCTTGTAGAAAATGAAATCCAATAAAAGCTGGTTTATCTGGCATTCTATCAAGCAGAACACTTTTTATTACATCATATTCATACGAATGACCCTAAGGCACTGTGGGATGATGTTCAGGGTCACTTTGGAGTTAAGGATCTAATAAGTCATATTATTATTCTTTTGAAAATTGGCAACTGTGGCAGATGTGGTAATTTTTAATTCGCCAGAATGCCTGAGCCACCAAAAGCAAAGATTTCTGCAGACTGGGAAAGTTTTGTAGGGGAGAGAGAGAGAGAAAAAACGTGCACACACCACAGGTCAGCACAATTGTGAGTCCTGGAGGCTGGTGACAGACAGTGAGTTGGAGTCCAAGAGTGAAACTTACAGTCTTGGAGTCCAAGTGTGAAACTTACAGTCTTGACAGTTCCTGTGGTTCTCAGACCTAACCAGCCGACAAGCACCCTCTTAGGGTGACTTCCCTTTGGAATTGTTTGGTTCCAATCAAGGGAAGTAAGAAAACCAAAACTCTATGCTAAAAGTGTTACTCAATCTTATTTCATAAAGGAAATATAGGGTTGGATTATTTTTATTGTGTGTGTGTTTTTTCCTTAAATAAAGAAAGCAAGAAGTGGTTTCTTCCTTGTGTGCAGGTAGCTCCTGCCAACATGACCTGTTGACAGATAATTGCTTGACAGCCCTGCCTTTGATGTTAAGCTTCACTTAGGCAGAAGGAAAGTTGCCCTGCACCTCCCTGGAAGTTCTGGGTGGTCTTGTCTGCTTCCCTTCCCAAGAGCCTTGCCCAGGAAAGGTTCAGGGTCTCTAGTCGGGGAGGGCCACCAATGCCAGGCCCCACCCCCAAGCGTGGAGAGCAAGGAGGGGCTGCAAACTCTGCTTAAAACAAACAAGTGCTAAATTAAAAAGAATGTTAAATACAGATCAGCTGCCTGGCTCCTGACAGCAGATTTAATTCTTCCCTCCTCTCACCTGATGGAGCTTCGCCTGCAGGGTTTGCATCAATTATCCCTCGACATGTGGGAAATGATTGATGAGCTGCCTGCGGCACTGGAGTACACTTTGTCAACCACTCATCATTTATACATCTTATCTCTGCCAGAACAAAAGATAGGACAGCCCGGCACTGAAGTTGGAGATGGGAAGTGGGTGATGAGAATGGGGGTGAGGGAAGCAGCTCAGGAAAAGCTGTTGGGTGCCCACGGGGACGGGCTGGGGTGAGGAGACCCGGCTGTTGCCTCCGAGTCGGCAAGCGCTGCCCTTGCCAAAGGCCCTGCTTTTGCTGAAACTCTTTGACGCTCCCCGCAACGGCCTGGAACTGGAACTGGGGACCTGCACACTGTTTTCAGCACAGCACCCTCTAGAGGGCTATAAAGGCACTGCAGCCATGGAAACCTCTGACCCTTGGCTTTCAGCTGACTCTTAGGGCTGGATTCCTACCATCCCCTGCAGAAAAGTAAGGAGGAGCAGTCCAGAGAGTAGTGGGCTTGAGTGCTAGCTTTGGGGTAATTGGCTCATCTGATGGCAGTGAGACTTGGCAGTGAAACTGAAGGTTTTTTTTTTTTATTATTTTGTTTTGTTTTTTTCCAAGCTTTGTTCCCAAGGCTGTGGTGAGACACTCATGTTTCCACTCTGACGGAGGCAAAAGGTTGGTGGAGATGCTGGCTCCTTGTTTGCTTCCACCTGTGTCCTTAACAGGATTGAGCCCACCCTACAATGTGAACAGGAAATAATCACCTCACAAAGGCCTTTCAGTCCGTGCCTGTCTTCTCTCTCCCAGCCACAAACCCAGGTGGTGACCTAACAATCATTTCTAGGCAATAACTGCTGAAAATAGCAATTCCATTATGAGCTGATCTCTATTAATTCACTCTCTATTAAAGGCATCCCATTTATTGATTTTTTTTCTTTGAAAGAGAGGGTACTGACAAATATAAAGTCAAGTAACCTAGTTATATAATTTGAGTGATAGGCCCAACAGATTTCTTGGTAATTGGTCAGGGTTGGAGAGAAATTAAGGTAGGAAACTTCAACTTTATAATGTAATAGGATTTCCCTTGGATAAAATTTGATACACTACTTACAAATTGTTAAATAATAAATAAGGATGAAAAATGAACACATTTATTGAATGAATTCTAAAACCAAGTAATGGAAGTGGAAGGCACACTCATACTGGGAAAGAAGTGATCCCATCTAATAGAATTACGAAGAAGAAGGACAAAAAGCAGCAGAACACTAAAGGACCCTGTACCCAGGAGAACAATTCAATGGACTTTGAATGTTTTAAACCAAAATTTCAAACTCTTCTAAAGATTTTGTTGGTATTGTCGGATAAAGTGTTATCTCTAAGATTCAAGAGTAAATAGATGAGATAACAGTGACAGATAGTCATCATGACAAGTGTTCTCACAAAAACTTTATGGAAAGTGAATTATCCTATACAGAGGGGGCCTTCTTGGAGCGGTGGAAAAAAGGGGGCCACTGAAGAACCCATCCTGCCCATAATATTCCAGTGTCAGTAGATCATTTGCAGTGAGAGGTCTTATAGAGGGGACCTCTGTCTTGGATCAGAAAAAGCTCTTATAGGCTTCCTCTAACCCCAGAATTATAGACTAAAGAGCAGTTACCATAAAATCCTTGCTCCAGCGATAGGCATATTCAGTTTGACCCAGATGGTGAACTGTTAAGTGGTAGCAACAAATGGAGACAAGTGATCCCTTTGAGGTAAATGTTATTTTAGGTTAATGTGGTAGCCTCTCGCACCACTATGAATGGAGTTTTATACTTTTTGTGCTTTTGATAACTCTTCAAGTCTTCCATCGTGGTAGAGGGTCACCTGTTCGGCATTAATCTTGAAAGTTGTGTTGTTGTTGTTGTTGTTGCAGTTTGGCTGGGACCGTGTTTGAACCTGCCATCCTCAGTATATGGGGCCGGCACCCTACTCACTGAGCCATAGGAGCTGCCTAATCTTGAAAGTTTTGAGAGGTATTTGTATTAGTTTTCTCCAGCTGCTATAAGAAAGCACCACCAAGTAGATGGCTTAAACAACAGAAATGTATTCCCTTACAGTTCTGGAGGCTAGATGTTGAATATCAATGTGTCTGCAAGGTTGGTTTCTTCCTAAAGCTGTGAAGGAGAATCTATCTGTTCCATTGCTCTCCTCCAGCTTCCAGTAGCCTTGGGTGTTCCTTGACCTGTAGATAGCATTCTCCCTGTGTTTTCTCCTTGTCTTCATTCTATCAGTGTCTGTCTCTGGGTCCAAATTTTTCCTTTACATATGGACATTGTTCACATTGGATTTGGGGCCATCCTAGTGACCCCATCTTAACTTGATCATTTGCAAAGATCTTTCTTACAAATAAAGTCATATTCCCAGGCACTAGGAGTTAGGGCTCCAGCATCTTAGGGAGAGCTCAATTCAAATCATAACCGTATGACCCAGGAACTTTAATTCGATCACTTCTATCTTCAGTGCTTTATTTCATAGTTTAAAGCTTAGATTTCTATCTCAAACAGGGAGCTACATCATGTCTTATCTAAGGAGTGAACATAGACTCACTATTTGATAAATATTTGTTTAATGAATGAATGAGACTTTAACCCTGAATTTTCTTGAAAAAAAAAGGGCATTTTTAATGTGACATTTGTGCTAGGAAAAGACTAATTTATGTTTCATATAATCAGGGGATTAATTCCAGAGGTACAAGAAACTTTCAAAAGTGTATCATATGAAGCTCAGAGTTTGGCCAGCTATAGGGAATCATCTGTTTATGAATGGTAAAGTGGATAGAAGAATCCCCCTGCACAATTGTAAGTGGGACTTTTCCTAACAAATGCAATCAGTGTAACCTGGTTTCTTGTACCCTCAATGAATCCCCAACAATAAAAAAAAAAGAAGAATCCCCCTGATAATTCCATTTTTACAGAAGTCAGTGCCTGGGACTGGATATTTATTTGCTTGCCAATAAACTATGGTAGTTTGTATTGAGGGGGGGAAATTCCTTTTAGAAACCTTACATTGCAAGTTTCTTAAAACTGGCTCAATATCATTTAAATTATCTGATTCAAATGCTGATATGGAAAGGGTATTCAGCCTCACGATTGCCTAATATGTGCAAATGGTTCAATCTTGAGTTAGCAAGGAAGAAGCTGTTGTGTTTTTTTCTTTTAGAAATTTGTCTTTTATTTACAAACCGGTGAATTTTTATTTATTTTTTGTTTAGCAGGCCCAGGCCAGGTTAGAACCTGCCAACCCCAGTGCAGGGGGGGTGAGGGGGCTCGGTGTTCTAACCATTGAGCAATGTGCACCCAGCCTAACTGGTGAATTTTTAAATTTTATATTTTTATATCTATACTTTTTAAGAATAACAAAGCAGCAAAACTGACTGCATTTGATAAAAACTTGTCCAAAAGGTATAGATATAGAAAATTTAGAGAGAGAAAAATGTTTATTTGTATACAATAGAAGATGTGATGAACATTTTTGGTCCTTGAAATTTTCGTATCTCTATCTGTATTTTGGACAAGTTTTTAAAATCAAATATAGTCAGTAATTGTTTGCTGAAACCATAAGAGGGGCAGTATAATATACCAGGCTGAGGACAGCCAGGCGCACTGAGAGGAACCCAAGGTGACACTTTCACATGCTTAATGTCAAGGACAGCAGATAGCAGCCGGAGACAGCATTTGTGACCTGTCACTTAGAGGAGGTTTTGGAACTTGGGGAAGATCCAGGAGAAAAAACCAACAATCTATACTTAGCAGTACCTGCACAGTCAACTTGCACAGCCAAATCTCTTTTTATTTTCCTTTCTTAGGCCAGCTTAGACTAAACCATTCCCACCTCTATGTCTTTGTTCATGCCATTGCCTCCTGTTAGAAGGTTGTCCCCTACTGCTCTGCCGAGTTAAGTATTATTGATCCTTCTTTTAATTCCTGTTCAATTCCCAAGCCTTCTGTCAAGCCTTCTTGGACATTTCCATCCCATGCTGACTATTCCTTAAGCTAAAATCCTCAGACTTAATATAATACACTTGGATACTTAATTGTTTCATATCAGCCATTCCTGTCTCTAGCTATAATCAGCTCAGCCAAGGACGATGTATTTATATTAGATGATGTCTCAGTTCCTTGGCTGTAAATAGTGTTGAATAATTGAGCTCCCTTGATGTGGTGTTACTTAACATTAGCCTCCAATTATTCACCAAGACGAGGGCCAATGACCCTTTTCCATTGTCCGTGCAGGTTAGACGAAGTGCAAAGAGCCTTGGGGAGAAACTTGGAATAGATGGAATTTGCTGATGGAAGGTTATTTACTTGGTCACATTTTCGATGGTGTTGGTGCAAACTTCCCTGAAAAAGATTAGAAACAAGAAAGACCTTCCTGGGAATCAGGTGGTTCCCTAGGGCTGTAGCTAGGCCCTTCCTCCATGAAATGGAGTTTATGCACTGGCAAATGATGCAGTGAGAGGCTCTACAAATGACACCAAAACAACAAAAACAACTACTCGCATTTATTTTACAACTACTATTCTGAAAAACAAATCCGGTCCGTATCACAAAAAAAAACTAAACTTGGACTTTTGGGGGACAATGTGTTGGGCTTCTGAAGAGGCTGAGTGTCCCTTTAAGAGATACGGTTGGGAAAGAGATTGGCCAACATCCCCCAGGACTGATTCTCAAGTTAGGAGCAGGAGGAAGAATAGAGGAGTACTGAGAACTAAATTAGGAGAATGTTTGGGGAGGATTGTAATTTCAAGAAGAATAGCCCACAGGAGTTGTATATTGCCCTCCTGCAACTGTAGACATTTTTCACTTTATAATTCCCTGTTTAAACCTGGACACCTTTAATTTGGGATTAAAAAATGATGGCTGAAACACAGAGCTGTGTTCTAATGATGAAGGGCTGCAATTTACAGACCAATTAGAATGGCATTTGTTTTCATTCTGCAGCAACTTTTCTCCCCCTAGCACACCCCTCCATAACAGGAAAATAGATTCCTGGGTCCGAGGGTGGTTTTCTGGAGTTGATGGTTGCCATATGCCACAGGCTGGGAGGTGGTGGCAGCTTCCAGGCAGCTTCCAGAGAGCCACTTCTCAAATTCTGCCCATTTTGTAGAGCCACTCTTGCTGCAAAACAATGCCATTTAACTTCAAGCTCTGACACCTTGCCTATTTCTGTTTCACTATAAATAAACCGACTCCCCCTATCTGCTTGCCTCCCCCAGGTCGGGCATTCCTCAATTATAGTCTTAAACCTGACCAAGCAAGAACAAATGGTGACCTTAAGTTATATCTTAAAGTCTTGCCTCATATTGGGACGCAGAGAGAGTTTTTTTGGCATTCTCTTTGACAGGCTGCTTGTAGATAGAACAGTTTTCCATAAGGAATTGAAATCATACATCAAATGTATTGTTTTATATGTAAGCCACTGGAGACCAATGAAAGCAGTTGGTGGAGCCCAAATACCATTACAAATAGATTTATTGTAGTGTGTTTTCTCCCACCTTTTTCTAGAAGTTATTACTTTAATCTTAAGAATTTATGTAAGTATGCTTCTGGCTTTTATATGGTTTATGCATTCACTTTGGAGACTTTTAGCTATTTAGTGGTGAGGTGTTTAAAACAAGTGTTATCAAGGAAATAATTTTGGCTTTACATCATTTTTTTTTTTATATTTGCCTCCGAATGCTACGTATAGAATAGCCAGTCGGCAATATAAAAGAGTTATTGCGGGTGTCATGGAAACTTATCTTTCCAGTGCCCTTTAGTTTGGTGTGTTCATCTGCGCCTCCAAAAAGCAGGGAGAGAGAAACATGCTGTATTCCTTTGCTGCCAAATTAGAAAAAGCTCTGTGCCTTCCTACCTGAATGGTTTCAAAGACAGAGAACATTAGACTTCAGAGCAATTAAACTCACTCTAGTGTACATTTACTAAAAGGACTGGAATTTTTTTATTTTTTATTTTTTATTTTTTTTGCCCGCTCCACATTAACAGAGCGGTTTGGAAATTTGAAAAGAAAAGTCCTGAATGATGGTCTTAGTAGATGAATTAAATGATCTTCCAAGATCCGTTTCATGTATCATATTAATGTTTCAACCAAATCTTATTTACTTAAAATGGTTTCCGCATACTTTTCTATTATTTAACCTATTTAATATTTTTTTTTCACAATTCCCTGTTTAATTTACCACCTGTCCCTTCACACACACACTTGCATTGTCGCACACACTGTGCTTTCCAATATTTTGCGTAAACTGACTTTTTAATTTGGTAGCCATACTTTCTAAGCCTTTTGATAGAAACTTATCACTCGTTCTCAAGGCCGTATGTCCCAGTCCAACTGTGATGATATGTAGGTTCCTAAAAAACATTGTGTATCCCCTCTGGCCTTTGCTGTATTTCCAGTACTTGACACGGATGAGGAACACGGCTCTTCTATTTCTTTTGAACTTGTTTTAGACGTATGACAGTGTTTTTCTTAGTGTAGAGACGTGGACACACCTAGGGGACTCAATGAGACCTGACTGTTATGTCAAACTAAGAGTGCACGTGTGATTCTTCTGACAGTTATTGAGATGAAAAAGCAGGTTAGCAGTTTCCTTAGACCATGTCAGGTCCCGAAGACGAGACAGAGGCTTTTAAATCCCTCTATGGAGAATGTGGAAGAGGGACAGTTCCTCTCTGGGGATGGAGGTCTCTTCCAGTTCAAATACTGTTTGAAAAGTGGGATGAACAAAGGCAATTTTCTGATTCTGTTGACGTCATTTTTCAGAAAACAAAGGACCCTTTTCATGGGACTTTGGCTTGGGTTTAAGATCTGTTCCAATCTGAGCCAGTCCTCACCCTGTGGGAGATGAGACTGTGCTACCCCTGAATATGCCTCTTTGCTGTAAGGATTATTTTGAACTCATTATTTTGAAAGACTACAGCCACAGGAGAAGCTCTGAACACAGAGGAGAAGTTACCCTTCTGTAAAGAAAATTTACTTCTATTGAAGATGTTTCCATTTATAAGTGTGTCTCCTCTCTCTACCAGGACCAGAAGTATGATTTTATGTCACTGGAGACTGTTATCAATGCTGAAGGTGCCAGTGCAAGCCTGCAACACAAACCTTGTTCTGGACACGTCCCCATTATTTGTTTTCTCCCCTTCTTTCTTTATTTCATTTAAAGATGGTATTTTAAGCCTGAACTCAAGCCACCTCTTTGAGATTTACTCACTTTTTTTTTTCCTGTACACATAAGGTATTATTTGGGGTTCAGGGTACAATACCCTGAAGTATGGCCCCATGGCATTCTTTGCACTTTGAACTAAAGGAAAGTTAAAAGTCTGAGAAGGAGCCAAGAACCAAAGACCTTCTGATTTTTCTTGTTTCCTGCCCCAAGCCAAAGCAGACCCATTTCTCTAAAGTTCCTTTATTTGAAGGTCCTCCAGAAGGAACATAGTTTCTTTCAATCTCCTCCTTTTATTAAGCAGAAAAGATTAAACTCACATTGCGGGAAAGAAAACATATTGAGGAATGTCACCATACCTAGATGGACTTTGTCACAAGCTATTGTCTGTTCTTTGGTCCCATTCAATTTTTAAAGAGGATCATTTATAAACCATTGTCTGTTCTTGGGGCCCAATCTGCTCTTTTAAAAAGTTGCTTGCAATCCCTCATCTCCTTCTCTTTACAAAGAGGGTGCTATTTAAGCTTCAGCCATTAACCCTTCTTTGAGTCTCATACTTAATGTGGCTCCTGTGTACACGTGCACACGAATAAATTTGCATGTCATTTCTGTTAATCTATTGTCACTTTATTTCATCAGGCTCAAACCTCCCGAGAAGGAGGGAAATTTTCTCTTTGCTTCTACAGCATACATGTAATAAACTTCTATTTGTTTTTCTCTTTTAATCTGCCTTTTGTTGCATGGGTACATCCCAATTAAGAAATATGAAAGGTAGTGAGAAGATTATTTTTTCCTACCCTGTAACCTCTGGCAGCAACAGATTACAACAAAGATTATTTTGAAAGAATAGTTTTACTGCTTTGAAATATACCTGGTAATGCACAGTAATGGGTAACGCAGATTCTTAGGTCGAGGATCTCTTTTAATGACTCAAGATCACCTGTAATTAACATGTTAATTGTTATAGAACAAATGAATGGAGATATGTATGTCAAGTGTCTCATGCCTAAATAGGTTAAGTACTCCCCACCTGATGGGTCTCATGCTACTAATTTGCTGAGGAAACACTATTTTTTCATAGTTGAAAGATCAGTTTCATTCCAGCCTGATTCTTCTAGTCATTCCAAATTAGTGTTGTTCAAATTAATGAGACATTATTGAATTAGAGAAGTTGACGTGGATTAGAGATTATAGTCTTATCACACATCTCTCTGAGATTGGACCTAAATGTAGCTGGTGAGGCCCTTTGTCCATCAGCCCCAACACATCATCCTTTCTATGGTTTGCAAACCACAGGGTTTCACCTGCCCCTTTGGTCTTCATTTTTGGCCATCAACTTGACTTCAGTGTATCTGTTCCCCTAATTCTTTTATGTCTTTGCAGAGCTGCAGAGGCATTATCCTCCTCTCACATCCACTGGTTCTCCAGTTTGAATCATTAACTTACTTGCATGTGGCCCCCTTACCTGGGTTCTTCTATTTTGCCAGTTCTCCAGTTGGGCAAGTTTCAGGAGATGCCTTTACCTCACTTTTTCACCTTGTCTGTGTTCATGGGTGCTCTGTGGTCTTAGGCAGGCAGAAATGTTTGATGTAAAGGTCAATACTAGGGAAATCTTTTTCTGCTTTAGGATTTGGCTTTCCCCTAGTGTACGTGACTTTTTTTTTTCCTTTCAATAAATTTCATGCAATTGAATTAATTATAACTCTCATTTTAGGACACATAATCATCAATTGGTCTGTGCATCGCATTTTTAATTCAATGTGTGCATTCAATTTATACATTTTCAATGTATAAATCATTTATACTTATACAATGTATATAAGTCATTTATGCAATAAATGAGCCAACCCAAGATTTAGAATATAGATAATAACTTTATGTTTTACAGCATGGTCCTTCCTCTTTCGTATAATCGTTGTCTTGAGTTTTATGTTTAATATCCCTTTTCATTTTGCAAAGATTTTAGCATGCACACATTCATGTACCTAAATAATATGTTGCTTTGTTTGACCTATTTTAAATTTTTATTTTTTAAAGAAAAGGATGTCACTCTGTTGTTTCCTTCTGGGATTTGTTTTTTTCACTCAACATTATATTACTAAACTTCATCTATGTTGATGCCTGTGGATGCAGTTCATTCATTTTTGATACTATATAGTATTCCCTCACATTAAAATGCAACAGTGGTTAGAAGTTGGGCATTGTGTTTTCCTGGTATTGCCATTTATTTTGAACAGGTCTATGCACATCTCCTCGTGTACGTGAACTAGAGTATTTTTTTTTTTTTTTTGGAATAGAATCACTAGGTCTGCATGTCTTTAACTTTACTAGAAAATGCCAACCTGTTTTCGAAACAGTTGTTCCGGTTTAACACTTTTATTAGCAAAGATAGGCGAGATTTTGAGGTTATGTATTTTCTCCTACATTTCTTATTGTCTGACTTATCTTTCAAGAACTAAGTGGGTATAAAGTGCTATCCCTCAGGGTTTTGACTTGAATTTCCACATCTACTTAGGTAATGTTTCCAGAACTCGAATTCTGCACTTCCTTTGCATTCACGAAGCAGTAGCTTACTTGAAAGCTACAAAACACTAGTTAAAAAATAGGGCCAACCCACAATTTAGCAGTTAAGGAGTGACTAGAATTTGGTCTGAGGACAGAAGAACAGTCATTCTTAGGATGCAATAGAAACAGCCTTGGCCTTGACTCAGGAGACTCAGTGCCTGGTTCTGGTTCCAGCAGTGATGTGCTGAGTGACTCACAGGAAACATTATTTTGCAGTGTTTCCATCTCCTCCTCTGTTAATTGAGGGTGTTGATCATTAAGGGTATGTTCTGGTCTAAGTTTTCATCTCTCAATAAATCATAATTACCACATTGATTCAAGTGTTTATCTTTAAAGCATTTGACGTCCATTTTTCTCATGAGGTATTTCTAATACCTGAGTCATGCAGGGAGAAAAAAGATGAAATAAAAGCCTACAGATTTTGACAGGAATCTCTGTGGTGTGACTGCGAAGAGGCCAGGAAGTTCATCAACCCCATAAATGTCTCCCTTCTGGCCTGTCTTAGAGCCTAAACTCCACAATTATTGTTTCACTGCTATGGTTCTTGAAGGCCTTTGGGTCTGGCAGAGTGTCCATTAAAATGCAAATATCCCTGGAGGGGGTGGGGAGAACCTTTAAGCTCATTATCACCTAAATCTTCCACAGGGATTAATTTATCAGATCCTTTCCCATCAGACACCTGTTTCCATCTGGTTGCAAACAGAGCCCGTGGGAATGGGCACCTGGTTGATGTGGGGAAAACCTAGGAGAAAGAAGAAAGGTTGTAAAGAGAGAGCTGGGGATGTGCTCAGAACGCGAGCCAGGGTTCCGCAGAGTTTGGCCAGTTGCTGCTTCCCACTAGTTCATCTCTACGCAGACCTTCAAAGTCCCATGGACAAACACAAAGATACGGGGCTACCGCCATATCTTTGGAGAAAAGTTTCCTCTTAGAACTCACTAGAAGAGAAAATGCACAAAGGCCGCCAACAAGCCCAAACGCTCCTGTGCCTGCAAATCACTGCTGAAAGCCCCACAGCTCTCCACGCTTTACGATGGGGCCTGAGAGCAGCCTTCTTTATTATTCAGTCCTGAGTAATGGCCTGGTCTGTAATGTGGCTGTTTTGAGGCCTGGACAGCCCTCGTCAAAGGGCCTTTGCTGGAGCATTTGTGTGGGTGCCTCATCTGCTTTGTGTGACGTCCAAACAACTCTTTAAAAATGTTGGCTCCGGCCCCACCTCACAAAGGGGGCCTGAAGGGTGTTGTCGGGCGCGTTTGGGCCTGCTCTGTTTTCCCTCTGTCACCCACACAAAAATGTGCCCTTCCCCTCCCCTACCAGGAAACTCCCCTAGCAGCGCGTGGTTTTGCCTCGGCTGACCTGGCCCCTTAACATGTCAGAATGTTCATAAAACACTGTGGCTGTCATAACACAAGGCTAAATGAAGTCTTCACAACCTGTCTATTAAACGGATTATTTTGTGTGTAGCTTTCTGCAGCCTCTCTCTGGATACAGCCTGTCTCCGTCCGTGGGCAGCCGGGTCCTGGGCCTTTGTCTTTGTTCACTGTTGTGTTTAATTCCCCCTCATTCATTAATCATCCCTTTGCCTATTTATACCGGTGGCAAGTATAGCGAACACACTTAACGTCTGCTTTTGTTTTGGTGGCACCCTTTGTGAGGACCAAGGCAGAGCTAATTATTAACTGCAAAATGACATTAAAACTTTTAGATAAGTGCCAAATGCTGCATCCACTGAGACACAGTTTTGTTTTAACCTTCACGAGCTCACGGCCAAGCAACCGGGGTGGCTTTATTTAGCTGTGAGTCCAGGGGAGCAATGCCAGCACTCAGATAATTAATAGAGGTGCTGCATTAAAACCTGGCTGTGCAGCCAGATGTGGGTGCCCTTGCACACATCTGGATGGCCAGCTGAGGCCTCCAGACCCGATTGGGCACAAGAGGGGCTGGGGGTCCAAGGAGCCCCTCCAACCTTTAAGTTTACATTTCTCATGATGTGAATATCTTTGTTGACAGCTCTTGTACACTCCCCAACAGGACTCTGGTTTTCCTTAGCTGTTAGACATTTTTTAGAGCTAGCTTACTTTTTAGTTAAGACCTCTTTCAATTTGTTAACGCGATACAGGACTTGTTACCATCACCTGTTCAAAGAGGTCTTCCCTGACCACCTTTTGTAAAGCAATTGCCTAAGCCAGTCACCTGTATTTCACTACCCAGGGCTTTTATTTATTTTTTTTCTCTATGGCATTTGTCACTATTTGAAATAATTTTATTTATCTGTTTACACATTATCTATTTGACCACTTGAACGTATGCTTAGCATTTTGCTCTTGATCTTGGCCCAGCACGTACCAGAGGCCTAATAGTTACTTATTATGTATACGGGGAGGAAAAACATTTCACTTCCCCCTACCCATCTCAGGCTCATTGGCTGGGGCCTTGTAAGTTAGATTGACAACACAAATTAAGAGGAAAAAACCCAAAAGAAGTTTATTAACACATACATCGTGCATACACACAGGAACACTCAGAGATGAGTAATGCAAAGGGATGGCCAGAACATGGGCTTATGTAGCATCTTAAAATCCGGGATATTAAATTTTTAGAGAATTGACAAGACAGAGGAAAAAGACTTTGAATTTCTAGGGTAGCAAACTATAGGAGGGTAAATACCTGAGGGACCAGTGGAGGATAAGGGCTAGTTAGTGAAGTTTGTTATGCACATTCCTTTGGGGTCCTCTTTGGGTTGATAAAGTTCTAGAGTTGTTTTTAGTGATTAACTTTTGGCCTTCCTGGTAAAGAGGGGAAGGGGGGACACCTTTACAGATTGATGTCCTGCTTTTTGGCAAATAGGGCGCACATTCAAGCGGTTCTTGAATCAGCTTCTTCTCAATTGTCTTCAACTCCGGAAAATTGACATGCTATTCCTGGAGTTAGATGATTTCTCAAAGTGGTTTTGACTTGCATTTCTCTGATGATTAAGGATGATGAGCATTTTTTCATGTGTCTATAGGCCATGCACCTATCTTCTTCAGAGAAGTTTCTCTTCAAATCCCTTGCCCACAATGAGATGGGATCACTTACAAGGGTACATGTCAAATCTACTAAGTGTAGAGTCTAAATGTCTTAACATAATAATTAAGAAAGTGTGGTGAAGGCCGTGTTAACCAGTTTGTTGTAAGTATTTTAAATTGTATATAAAACCAGCACATTGTATCCCATAGTACACAGCTATGGTTTAATTTAAAAAAATAGATACGGTGAAGTGGCGTATGTTTCAGGGTGGCATATTCTGCTACTCTTCATGTCATTTGGTGAATGAATGAATGAATGTGTGGAAAGACTTTTTTCTAGGAAGGTAGATCCTCTGGTCTTTCCTTAATTACAGGCGTAGCCTCCAGTTTCCACCCTGTCTTACCAACCTTGTCTCAACCATCCCTCATCATCCCCAGAGGGGCTCCCTGTGCTCTACCCTCAGTGTTCTGGGGAATCTAAGAGTCTTTACTTCACCACTCACCTGCCATGTATCTGGTCATTATTGTTCCATGTGGACAATTACATGTGTTAGGATTCTTTGCTTCATCACTGTGGAACCTTCTTCATGGTATCTGTGGTTTCAATCCATAAGTGGATCTGTTTCTGACTGCTTTATTCTTTTTCACTGGTCTGTTTTGTATTGCTGAACCAAAATTATACCTTCTTAATTACAAAATACTCTTAATTACAATGTACAGTTACTCTTAATTACACATAATAAACCTTTATATGTGTTAAGGTAACGTCTTCCACTCTGTTCTGCTGTAGGAATGATTTGGCTTCTTCCGGCCCCCTTTAATATTTCATGTAAAATTCAGAATCAATCTGTATTTTAATAAAAATCCTATTGGAGTTTTCACTGGAACTATATTAAATCTATAGCTTAAACTGGGGAGGTTGAATCATCCCATCTGTAAATATGGTATGTCTTCCTATTTATTTAGTATTTTTAAAGTATATAATTTTATGATTTTAGCATAATTCATGGAGTTATGCAACCATTACCAACTATCTAATTTTAGAATATTTTTATCACTCCAACAAGAAATGAGTCACTCCCTATTCCTCCCTCCTGCCAGCCCCTGGCAACCATTAATCTACTTTCTATGGATTTGCTTATTCTGGATATTTCATATAAACAGAGTCACAGAATCTGTGGTCTTCTGTGACCGGCTTCTTTCACTTAGTGTAATATTTTCAAGGTTCATCCATGTTGTGGCATATATCAGTACCTAATTCCTTTTGTGGGTAAAATTCCTTTGTATGGATATGCCAAACCATATTTTGTCTATCCATTCATCACTTGGTAGATATTTAGATTGCTTATTTTTTGAGGCTACTATTAATAAAGCTACTGTGGACAATCTTGCATTTTGGTCTTTAATGTTTTGTTATGTTCTACATAAGAATATTATGTTTCTTTTGTTAGCCTTATTACCAAGTGTTTATTTTTTGTAGGTAATTGTAAATTCAGTATTTTGAATTTTATTTTTTTGTTTCCCACTGATGTATGAAAAAGCAATTAACAGCTCAGCGCCTGTGGCTCAACGGGCTAAGGCGCCAGCCACGTACACCTGAGCTGGTGGGTTCGAATCCAGCCCGGCCCACCAAACAACAATGACGGCTGCAACCAAAAAATGGCCGGGTGTTGTGGCGGGCGCCTGTAGTCCCAGCTACCTGGGAGGCGGAGGCAGGAGACTTGGTTGAACCCAGGAATTGGAGGTTGCTGTGAGCTGTGATGCCACAGCAGTCTATCCAGGGTGACAGCTTGAGGCTCTGTCTCAAAAAAAAAAAAAGAAAAAGCAATTAACTTTCGTGTTTTCATATTATACAGAACATCCTAACTTAACTACAGTCGTTTGCATTTCTTTTTTTTTTTTTTCTTCAGTTTTTGGACAGGGCTGTGTTTGACTCCGCCACCTCGGGTATATAGGACTAGCGCTCTACTCCTTTGAGCCACAGGTGCCACCCAAAACAGGAATCCCTATGTTTGCATTTCTTAAGTAGCCATCATATCATCTCCAAAGAATTTGTTTCTTCCTTTCAAATCCTTATAGATTTTATTTCATTTTCCTATCTTGTCATGCTGTATAGGATCTCCAATGTAATGTAGAATAGAAGTGTTGCGGGAAGACAAGGCCCAACGGAGAGAAAGAGCACCCAAACACCACGTTTATAAGAGGAAGGGCTTTATTCACCAGCTGGGAGCTTACGGCATAGAAGAATTCCAAATGGCCGCGCTCCCTGTCTAGCTTGATCTTCCCTTTTTTATAGACAATCAAGTTCCACCCCACAGGTACCTTTCTCATTGGCTAGTTTGAATCAAGCGGGAGATGCTAGTCCAGCCCCCGCAGAACTACAGGATTTCACAGAACTTGG